>JAECUM010083776.1:0-10663 GCA_016617855.1 Megalonaias nervosa | reverse complement strand
GGAGAGTGCTTTAGACCACTCGGCCAACAGGGGCCAAGCTATGTTTACATCATTCGACGTGGATATGTATATAATGTCAGATATCGGATTTGATATGGAAATATTCTGTACAGTTAGCTGAAAGAAATCTTTAACCGAACGAAACTCACGAGCCGCGAGACACACCTGTAAGTGTCTAAAAACGACCCGTATGTTCACTGATATGTTGTGGATAATAATTGCAAATTTTTTTTTATGAATAGCTATAATCAGACCCCAAACCACCAACATATCAACACAGGTTTGGTAGCTGATTTATCGGACTGAACACAATTATCATGCGCACTTTCACTTTATTGTAGGGAAGAATTTACGAAAATGTTTTTCGTAAACTCTTAGCAATGCTCTATTCCATGGCCAGAAAGAAAGAGAGAGAGAGAGAAGAGAGAAATTCAGTCTCTCTTAAAGAAGGTGTCACGCATAACGGTGTAGATACGGCTACATCTTGGGGAAGCTCTGGCAATGCAAGAGGTACGGGATGCTGTAAGAAGATAGACGGAGTCTCTAATTCTGAGACTAACGACTTTATTGATATAGATAGATATATAAAGCTACATTCTAGAGATACAACTTATAAAACCTTTATATTGAAAAATACATGCAATACATATTGAATACTTTTCCTTCGATCTTACCAACTTCATACGTTTTTGTGATTTCTCTATTTTAGAATATAATACAAATAATTAGATATCGATTGAATTTAAAGAGCATAAAATTCAATAGTTGCGATTAATGCAACAATCATTTTAAAGAAATATATTTTACTCAATTTAAATTAGAATACCGACTTGGAATAGATTACTAAACATTATTCTTTATTACTTAAAGAATATTTTATTCCCAAATTAAATCTTAGCATGAAGTTGGTAGCGAATTCATCTTTTCCCCATAATACAAATACAAATGAATATAAATTCTTAAAAACAATTAAACATTCCATTACATTATAATATTAAAATAAAAAGAGAACTCACAAGAATATTGCAAACTACGAAAGTTACCACAGAAATCTTTAACTTTTAAAGGTACTTATTCATTAAGAAATTTACGAACACAAACGATTCTCACCTGTAAGAAGATAGACGTAGTCTCTAATTCTGGGACTAACGACTGAAGATACAAGCGGCTGGCACATTATTTATACTGGTTCAAGATACCCTTGGCCATTGAGTACCAAATGTATCATATTAGTACCATGCCGGCACCGCATGCACCTGTCCCAAACCAGAAAGAGCTCCAGTCTATCCTGACAGAAGTGAATGTGTTCCATCTGCTTCCAATCCATCTTAATGGAACCGAATGTGTTCTATCTGCCTCCAATCCAGATTGATGGGATTGAATGTGTTCTATCTGCCTAATCAGCATTATATTGGTTGAACCCTAGCTTACTAAGTCAGGCAGAACGTTAAGAATTTTTTTGCCACTGAGTGTTATTTGCTGAGTTAGCATACACATTATAATACAGGAGAGAAGATTTGTACTTGTAATCTTTATCAAAATAGAATATAGTTCTAGTAAATAAAGTTAATCTCTATATATTTTAGTGGAAATTACTCCCAATATAATTTAATGACAAATTAGCCCAATGAAAAATTAGTTTTAGTACAATTTAGAGAGAATTACAACGTTATTATTTTTACTCAAAAATTCTATCCTAATAAAGATATTGCACAGATCGCCTGTACTATACAACGCAGTCGTTCGAATCTAAAGCATGCACGTGCCTATCAGTCCGATTCATTTGTTTCCCTTAAGATAATGCACATTCGTCTACAGTCAAGAGAAATATGATTATTTTTCTATCAAAACAAGTACTCTTTGAAATTGTATCAGTACCAGGGCGTGCTATGATAAACTGTAAGACGTTTAACCAGTACGTAAGCCTAACACATTTTTAAAAGAACTGTCAAATAAATTAAAAATACGCAGTCACTTTTATAATAGCAGACGAACTTAATGAAATTTACTTGAGGTATCGATGAGTGAGAGGGGAATGATTTTTCCTATATTATTCTGGTAAGAGAGAGCAGGTAAACTTGCTTACTGGTATGTATAACTACATTTATCATATTTTTTGATCAATCCATATCATACATGTTGATAAAATCCATGCATTTGTCATGTCCGTTGGCATAAAATATCATTTGATCAAAGTACATATTTTTATCTTAACCTTTGAGAAACATACCACTCTGTTATATCCTTTTCTGAATTTTATTTGAAGATGGTAGAGTTGTTCTTTGTTATTAATTCAGTTTACGAGTGTGGAAATATATTTGTGAACTAAGGTGGCAGATATTCGTTCACCATTACTTTGCATTGATAAATAAACATCTCTCTTGCGTACTTGTGTTAAGTATCTTTGCTAAATCAAATCCAATAAATTACTTAACTTTTAACATTGAAATTGTTTAATTGAACAGAACATAGATTTAGAAAAGAATGATAAAGTTAAGAATCAAGTTTTGTATTCTCGAGTGCTGGATCTCGAATCTACTGTTTAAGTAATGGTAAGTACCAGAGTAGCAACGAGGAGATGGTTTCATTACATGTACACGTCTCCAAGACACTGAAATAAGTAACATATTGCTACTGGAATTACTACTACTACTACAAGCAATGCAATGTTACCCATAACAATCATTAATCATCAAAATTAACTCCTTTACATGCCTTTGTTGACAGTTATGAAATCGCACGGAAAATTAATGCCATATAATTGTGTATATTTGCACACTTACAAAATATACACACCTCATGTAGATATGTTTGACATGTAAACTTTAAAAACCTTTATCGACACTGCAGAAGAATGTCTTCTGATATCTTATATTTTTTCACAGAACAGCATGTTAAATCTCGATAAATACTGCAGCTTGGGAGATTGCAATGGAAGGAATTTTTAAAAATAAAAAAAAATTTCGCATCCAGCATCTGAATATAAGCATGGTGTACATGTTTTGTTTCCAGGACCTATTTAATACGAGGTCTTCCAGATCATTTTTAGCCTGATCACAAATTTATACCTGGATTTTCAAGATAAACTAAAATAACCATTTCCGCTCACTTTGAGTATTTTTCATCAGTTGATTTCTTAAAAGATCTCCCAATAAAACACTGTGTATCATGACATAAATGAAAACAATAATCAGAGTAATTTAACAAAATAAATATCGCTTCGTGCAGCATTCAAGAGAAAGCATTCACGACAATAATCGGGTTGAAAGCTCCTGTAATTTGCTAGTGAACTAACTTCCAATTGTCTTCGAAAAGTAACAAATATTTAGATTTGTATGGTCTTTCCCCTAAAATTTGTTTAATTGCAAAAAGTCAGGGCGAGTGACTTCTTTTTTTAAATTTTGGAATAGATTATTTTAAAGTAGACAAATTGCTGTGGTGACGGAGTGTTTCCAAACCAAACCGCCGAAAGTCAGCTAAGACGTGTACAATTTTCGGCAAAATTGTGCATCAGCTTTATGAATACTTTGTGTCTGTATTTTCCTTCTGGCATCAGCCATCTTGTATTTATTTCTTGCTCATTGCTGAGACACCAATAGATGCAGAGCCATGTAACAAATGTTTAATATCTAGTGACGACTGCTACGCTCTAAATGAGGTCACAGAAACCTAAAGATCACACTCCTGTGACTTTTTGTTAGTTTCATTGTCAGAGTAGTTTTCCAGGAACAGAATCATCGTAAAAAGTAAAGTGAATCGCTTTAAGTTAAATGACAATTAATCATGACAAGTATTTTGGATAAAGGACAAATCTGACAATTGCTAAGACATACATTTGATATTGTCGATATTTGGAAATAACAGTGCACCTTATACATAGGTAGCTGAGTTTAAAGATAGGTTCAATTTTAAACACAGATTTTATTTAATCAAATATACCAGCACTCAAACTTTACCTTGATTTGACGTACACCTGTTTACAAGGCCATACAGTTCTTTAAATTTCACCATCTCGTTTTATCTAATACAACTTGAGAATAATTTTAAGAAAGATCACATTGTGGTGATTCCATGTGAATGCATGAAGAAAATAAAAGTCAATTTTTATTTCATCAGAAACACCAAATATTAATATATATATATATATATATATATATATATATATATATATATGTTTTTGTCGAAATAGTCGCACAAAGTTTGCGTTCCAAAATGTTCACACAGTCTTTGTAACAATTTCTTTTCATCGTGTGATTCAACAGGTTTACAGAAAACTATGCCTCTTGAATAAAGTTTGATACATAACGTTCAATGTGGAGCAACACAGACAGTTCTGGTTCACGAGCTATCCTTGGCAAAGAATTTATGTGTGAAATGAATATATGAAATCGTTCAATTTTCCGCCTGAAGGAAAACAATGCAGATTATGGGGTTCATTCTCCTGCCCTTTTCATTGTTCTTATGCAGCTAGGAGATCCTTCGTCTTCCCACAATTGGCTGAAAGAGGAAACAACACTGATCATTCTTGCTGCTCTTTGAATCGGGTTTTTCTTACTTTTGAATAGGGACATATTTGGATCCCTACAGCCAGGTTTCCATTTCTTTCGTCCCAGGTTTGGAGACATTCGGAAATGGTTCTATACTCCCGTCATAAGGCAAGATACCTTATGGCTGGTTTCCTTACCAATTTGTGAAATTTAACAAATATTATTGGCATGGATCAATAAGTCTTTGTACTTTTTCTGTTGGAATGTTTTATGTTGCAATTGCTGTAACGTGGGTAATTATCAGTACTGGCGGTCATTGCGTCAAATTAATTAGAAGCCGCCTTTTTAATCCTAACCCCAATATTTTAAGTACAAAATAAATGTTTAATATATATTTATTTCTTACAGGTTGTCCGCATGATATGTGTCCTTGTTCCACTCGCAATTATTAGCATATGTTAAATCTTCCCCCCCCCGACCGTTTTCTTGTTGCGCTGTGCCATATTTATTAAGGGGGTTGTTAGGTCCTTATTTTCTGAGACTCGTTTGCGAGTTTGTTTACCTAGCGCTGTGCCTGATATCATATCCTTTTAAAATCATCACCTCTTCTATAACGGCACAACCCCTTGTTGCTTGTTTTTACATCTAGAGATCACAGACTGTTATCATCTTCACCTCTTATATAAGGGCATATTTCCCTATTGTTGCTTGTTTATGTCTAGATGTCTTATCAACCTGTCGTGGATTACAAGTTACGTTAGCAGTTTTGAAGTTTTCCAATTTTGTTTAAGTTTATTCTCCGTAATCTTATGTATCTACTGTACGGGTGGGTCTATCCTTTTCGAATTTTTGGGATTGGACTTTTAGCAGCAGAGAGGGTGAACAGACCAATTTGCCTGAGACCTTATTTATGAAAAATAAAGCTTCGTATGAAAATGAAATCTCAACGTCAATAATGTTAACCAGCACCTCTAACTTTGTCTCGTAGGAAATCCTGTTGGGTTAGCTTGCTATGTTACTGCGATGACGATTTTGTATTTCATCGTTACGTGGCCGCGTTTACGTGTTGGTCGCTCATTGTTGGTCGCACCCTCTCTGCTGCTGTGGTTTTTATCCAAATATTGTATCAAGTCCGTTACGAGATCTCGACCTCGGATCATGCAAATTTATTGTTATAAAACCAAACGGGGTAGCTTGTGCTTTTGAAAAAAAGTGTTTGAACTTAATCATGTCCATGTCCCCTGAACACCAAGTATAATAAATATTTTGCAGCGTATGATTATCAACTCCGTTAAACACAACTAAAATATTACAGTTATCTCTGATCACTTTTGGAATTTGTGTATAACGCTGTGTAACATAAATCACTTCTGTATTTTTATGTCTACCTCGAGAAAATATCCGGGCAGGATTTGATTGTTTGTCCAGCATGACATCATCGTATACTACTAAATTATTAATACTTCCATCAAGGTCATCTACAGATGGCGCTTCATCAATATCAGTGATAAAATCAATAACGTCACTGTCTTCATTCAGTAACTTTGCATTTTCATTAAAATCTTTAAGCACTTCATAGAATCGCTGATCATCCACGGATGGTGCTACTAAATATAATTTATCCCACTTCAGCCATCTCATTATCAGATTAAGCAAAATTGAGTCTTCCCACTTCCAGATGGACCTATTATTATCATTCTGATAGAATTCGGTAGCGCTGGGTGATGCTTTACTGGTTCTTGTTTTCGTGTCGCCGAAAAGTCAATTATATCCATATAATAGATAATATGAATCTATATTGTGTTCGATGCAGGGCAGCCACGTCCACCACAGGATTAACAACAATAATAACAAAACATAAAAAGCGTGCACTGACAGGTAAGTGTGAAAAGTGTGGCACAAAAAAATATAAATTTATTTCAAATATAGCGACGAGAGGTGATATCACCGCTTCGTTGGGAAAATTACCAGGATTACCGTGGGCGAAATATCCCGGGGAAAAACACTTACCGGGTTATAATTATTGTGGGCCAGGAACTCGTTTAGATATTCGTCTTGACAATCAAGATCAACCTCTGCCTGGTGAATATCCCGTAAATGGAATCGATCGAGCATGTTACGTTCACAATATTGCTTATCGAAACAAAGATTTACAACAGCGACATCTCGCCGATGTGAATTTAATTCATGCCATAAATAATGTAGAAAATAAATCACTTCGAGAAAAATTAGCTGCTTTCTTAGTAAAAGCTGGTATGAAAGGTAAAATAATGTTAGGGGCTGGGTAATTAATTATATAACTATTATAATGGAGTCCATTTATTATTCCCCGAGAGGATATTGGAAGGGCAAAGCAGCGATTAGTAAAGTTGCTGAATCAGCAAAAGTCTCACGTGCTGTTACTGCAGCGTGGTTAGCACGACAGGCAATATGGCAAATCTATCTACGTCCACCTAAAATAATTCAGTACGCGTATTTTGATGTCAGCGTCCCCAATGAAGTTCATCAAGCGAATATTTTGTTTTTACCGCACGATACTATTAAAACACGTGGACGTAAATCACGCACATACAAATACGCGTTAACTGTCGTTGATGTTGCAAGTAGATATAAAGAAGCGGAGCCGCTATCAACAAAAACAACATCTGAAGTTGAATCTGCGTTTGAACGAATTTATCAACGAGGACCATTACGATGGCCACAGTTGCTACAAGTTGATCCTGGCAAAGAATTTCTCAGTGCATTATCATCGCTGATGAAGCAACATAATGTCAAAGTCAGACAAGGACACACTACAATTCATCGTGATCAGGCAATAGTTGAACGATTTAATCGAACACTCGCTGAGTGGTTATTTGGATACCAGTATGCGAAGGAAATAATTCAGGCAGATACAAGATCTCGCGAATGGGTTGCTAGATTACCAAGTGTGATAGCTGCGTTAAATAATGAGATTACTCGTGCAACTTTTATGAAACCTATTAATGCAATTACAAAGAAATATATACCCCCGTACCACAAGGTGGTCGACGATGGCCATGGACAACGACGTGACTTTTCAAAACAACCAATGTTAGGTAATGTGACTGTAAGGTATTTATATGAACCTGGTGAACTTGAAGGCGGTAAAAAAAGGGCAACTGATCCTATCTGGAGTGTGACCACACATAAAATTTCTAGCGTGGTTAGATCCACGAGTAGACCCGCCATCTACAGACTGGATTCAACTGCTCCTCAACGTGGATTTGTATGCGAACAATTACAAGTAATTCCTGAGGACACACAATTACCACCGCGTTTACTTTTGTAAATTGGAACCCCTGCGTCGATTGCATTCAAGACAGGTCAGCATCACATTATCACGTGTATGACCAAGATCACTATTAATTCTGTCTACTGTGAACTGTCTTGGATTATTATTCGAATATTTCCATAGCATATTACAGTTACAACTTGCACAATGATTATTCTGTTGTTGTTTTAGGGTCATAATAAATTCAACATCGATATCAAAATCACGATTATTTTTTTTTGTCCCATTGCTTATAACCAAATAGTTATTTTTCTTATTGCGCCAAAAACACCTTCGGTGTCACTAACAGTTTGATTATTATTTTCTGTGGAGTCTACGACAACTCTATGCAGCTGAGATATTCTCCTCACTCTAGATACTGCGAGATAAACTAAATTTGACCACTCGATTCTATCATCGTCAATCCAGATATTTGTATCAGTAATAGTTAGTCCTTGTGACGAATGAATCGTTATGGCGTATCCCAATTTCCACGGTGAGTTATTCATACTCAACGCGCTTTCAACAACATCAACATCAACCAAAACAATATCATTCAATACAAGATTTTGTTTTTCATTTGTTCCTGGAATTTCAACTTCAATATTCTGTCCTCGAGTATCCGCTGGGCGATAACACAATGGTACAGGTAACGTTGAAAATATTTCCTTGTGTAACAGAAATAATTTCTCTTGCAATTCATCACGAACTATTTTTCTACTCGCAACTATCAAATCATTTGGTGTCCATAAATTCCAAAAAATCGTTCACAGGAGTTTCCGGAATTATTTCACGCATTATCTCACATTGTATTTTATCTGGCTGTAGTCTGATTAATCTTTTAAATTCTTTCAGAGGTTCATCAATAGCTCTATGATCATCATTTATTTCTTCATAATAATCCACAAACGTTTTCAACCACTCGTGCGGAGACTGCCCAACGAAAGGTGGTGGTTGACCATGATCGCCGCACATAATCACAGCAGTATTTTTTGTCAGTAACCAATCAAGAAATATTTTTAATGTTTCTAACGATACTGTACAAATCTCATCCCAGATAATGATTTTTGAAATATATTTCTCACCCATTCGCTCAGGTGTCCACGTATCTCCACACCATCTGAAGAAACTATGATAAATTTGAGATTTTACTCCTCGTTGTTTTATTTCCCTTGCTAGTCTGTGTGTAGGTGTCAACACAATCATATCTGAACTCTGCCGAAATAATTCAATCGCACGTGTTGTTTTACCAGAACCTCCAGATCCATTGAGATAAATGGTTTTATATCTAGACACGGGATCAAATACACATGGTGATGTTGATACTGATATTTGATTGTCATTACCGTAATATGTCTCCGTGATATCAACGTCTGCTGATTCAGAATAATCGAGTATACTTTCGTGTTTTATTCGCCATGATCCCAATTCGCCGCTACCGAGTAACGGTTTTACCAAATCCACATACTCGCTGTTTATATAAAATGAATCCGTAGCAACTCTGACAGCGTAACAAGGAAATCTATTTATCATCGATAATAAATTTATAGAAACGTAAGCGAGCATAGAAGACCTTAAATGAGTAAATTGTGGTGACTCACCATCGATATAACTCACGATTGTACCTAGTTTCGTTCCGTCTGACAAATAAGCATTACTCCTGCTTATAAATGTTCCTTTGTTCGTTGTATCAGTAATTAAAAAATCTAACTCAGCATCATCCATGATTAAGCTTGTACAATGTCGTTTATGATCATATGATCCTCCTTGAGTAAACTTACCGATTATTTTCCTACCGATATCTTTTGCAACTTTATTTTCATAATCAATTTTATTCCAATCTTCGCCTGACTCTGTCAGGGGTGAATGTTTCTTTTGTTGTGGTAACCAAACTTGTTTCTGCGAATGATATGATATAATAGCTTCACTTACGCTCAACGACACTAAGATTCCCGCATCAAGCATGTATCGTAATAGCACTATTGGAACCCAATATTTTTCTGAGAAATGTCTACCAAACCACGCATAAACGATCGGATGAAGATTACTACGGAACTTAAATGATTTTACAGAAGCAAATCCAGTTAAATCTAAATCAGGTAATGGTCCATTTATCGCAACTCTTGTCTTTTCGTGTGTGGGATGTCCGAATCGATCAAAATATTCAGAACAGTCTCCGTATCCAAGAAAACTTCCAAGATAACACGCAACCATATCAACGGTTATAACTTTACGATGATCGTATCGGGTATTCCATAATCCGCCATGTCCATATTAGACACAACTTTTCTGAACATCTTCAAGCAATTCTGATCGTGTCGGTTTCCATGAATTTTTATCTTGAGCAAAGTGAGCAGCAACTGATGGAACTGTAAAACAATTATTTAGTAATTGTTCAACTTCAGAATTATATTCACGCCAAAGGCGTTGTGCAAGATTCTTCATTTCTTCATGAAGAGATTCTCTACGGTAAATATCTCCGTTAGGTTTTACAAATTGATCGTAATATGCGGATTCTGAACTCTGAAATAACCAAACAGATACAAGATCACTCTTACTGATATCGCCGATAGCGTCAAATATATAATCGTCATAAAATCTGACTATTCTATCTCTTTGTCCGGAGAATTTCCTCAAAATCCACAACAGACAAAATACACTCTCCTATCATACCACCACGTGGTGGGTGAACTTTTGCACTCCCCGGGGTTTGTGTATGGGGGAAGAGTGTACAAAATCTGTTGGACGTAGACAAGGCCCCCGTCATCATCATCTGTATATATTCATAATCATACAATCATCTGTATATATAATCATACAATCATTCTCAAAACACAAAAACCAATCATCTAAAAAAAAAACAATCATCTCAAAAACAGTCTTC
>JAECUM010083769.1:0-14542 GCA_016617855.1 Megalonaias nervosa | reverse complement strand
GCAATTTTAGAAGCAAAATGCTTTGCTTGGTATTTCAATTATGCAATGATTTCGTGGTAAAATAAAAACGTTTGATGAGTGCTATTTAACTTTTGTCGATCACTGAAGATAAATGTATTCTTACTTTTACCTATAAAAGACCAAGTCACTCCAAATTACGGGATGGGGTTGTTCCTTTTATGGTATGCTTTATAGAATCCATGTAAACTCATTTTAATATTTTAGTTTGGCCCTATTTGCTTCCATTTATATCGATGTAACTAATTTTGTATCATTTTTATCGAGGTAACTGATTTTGTACCATTTGCCTTTGTATCTTAGCCAACCCCGTTGTGCAACGTTCATACAGCCGCCCCCATGTATGCAGATCGAAAGAGAATTACAATAAGGATAAAGTATCCAATGAAACTGATTAACGTTTTAAAATTTAATAATTCAAAACATGCCCTAGATTTATGTATTAACTATAAGATTATTCTTTAGTATTTATTATTTGAAATGCTCATAGGTATGTGTACATTGTAATTCGTGTCCGTTCTATAGTTAACGCTTGATCAATGGAACATGGGACGATTGTAGTCCTATAGATGCAGACAGTACGATTTTGTTTGAAATATTAAAAGTTGGTTCGTTTGACGTTTTGAGGTGGTTGGGCGTAAGGCTGAACACCTAAGCAATGACTTGCATATTCAATGACCCAAATGTTAATACAGGTCACACTTAGAGCACATGCTCATGCATCGACATATCTCCTCCCACCCACGCCGCCCAGAGTTTAGACCCCGAGTTATAAAGCAGTATCGTCATCCCCACTACGTATATGCGCGCGCGCGCGTGTGTGTGTGTGTGTGTGTGTGTGTGTGTGTGTGTGTGTGTGTGTGTGTTAATATTTATGTGTAATGTATCGTGAAAAGTATCTTTATTTTACTAAAATTATATAAGGGAATGCATACATGATCGCTTTTTTGCTTGCTAAACATGATTTGTTTTGAACTGCTTACACCTTTCTGTCTATTATTTATTTGTCGATTGGATAGTAAACACAGGAAGATGCTTATTCCCGTTAGAGCAATAACAGATCGTAGTGCAGGATCGTTATTTGTAGCAAATACGTCACACACATCCGGCTTTTCAAAATTAAACAAAAGCTCCCAATTTATCCGTGGGTCAAATATTGTGTAGTAAAATGCTTTATCGATACAATCGTTTTGCAAATTACACCATACCAGGAACAAAAGATGTTAACGACCCGAGGAGCCTATCTAATATAGTTTATATATACACTGTACTTGACCTTTAAATCTGAACTACTATCATTGCATACCAGTGTGTTCGACTTATTTTGTTTAAGGTGATTCTACATATTAAAATGATATTGGATGTTACACAATATATGAGATGAAAATGCTATCACTGGATACCAGAGTGATGGGTGATAATATGTAGTGACATTATACACAAAGAAAGAATATTATCAAACAGGTTAGAGATTTGTGAAGAGGATCAAACCTAAGGCGGAGGGTTACGGCATCAATTCCCTTCCCTGCCAGTGGCAACACTCATACCCACTCAACTAAGCGCATTGCGACCAAAAATGGATGACATATAGTTGTGAAGATAGGTATTTGTGTAACAGGGTTTGGTTCTCAGTAGTGGCGACTTAACTTTCCTCTGACATGTTTAATAGTAGCATTTCTCCACAGATAAGTTAACTGCATATGATCACGGATCCGCTTGTTGAATGGATGTGTAGTACTTTCCGCTCTGTATGTTGTATATGTGTAACTGTAGTAGTAAAAGTAATTTGAGGTTTCTATTTCAGAGACCCCCTACCCCCCAAAACGTTATACGTTAGCATTTTTGTCAGCAGTCTTTTTTAGCTTAAAATGATGACTTTCATATTTCTGACAAAAATATGTTTTGTTGGGGTAGGGGTGTCTCTGAGATAGAAACAACTCAATTACTTTTACTACTATTACACTCTAGAAATTATTTTTATAGTTTTAGACAAAATTTATATTAAACAATACAATATTATATATAATGTCCTACTGTCATCCAACCCGACATGTTGGATTTGATCTGACAAACAGATTTTGTAAGAGATTTAATTCCATCAAATCAGCCTCAGGTTATACTGGTATAAAACCTAAAATAATAAGCGATTGTATTAAAAAAGTTGGATATCATATATCGCCAAATATAAGTCGGTGTGGTTATTCGCGACTGAAAATGATGTGAGAATAACGGATTGGGCAGATGATATGATGACATTTATTGATAATATGGTTGATATTTTATTTGATAACGATATTTCTAAAGCTATACAAAATTAAACATCTACTGTTGTAACCCATATTTTATTATAATCTTTTTCATACCTGCTAACTCTCATTGGCAGAATATCTGTTGACATACTGTGAATGATACGAAACTCACGTATTAAATCATCCATATCATATTTTATACCACGCAAATAAGATCGTATTTGATCAAGTAATTTTTTATAGGTGATACTTGCTGTTTTGCAAGCATTTCTTTTAGTCGCAAGACGAGGTTCAATTTTTTTACACGCTGTTGCAAGAGAAACACCAACACCAGATATTATTAACAAAAACGGATTTAATGATGCGCAACTTGAAATTATACCAGAGCTAGTCATTAACAACGGTAAATATGATATCACTCGAAGTATTTTGGTATAGTATTTGTAACATTTTTTTACGCACCAAAGTTTTTTATGATAATATCTGTAATATTGTATTAGGGCGTCCACATTTTGTTTTGGAATGTTTTCTGAAATATGATTAAAATCAACTATATTTTTTTTCATTATATAATATTTGTTTACAGATTTTATACAATAGTGCCAGTCTCTGGGTTTGATTTATTATAATTAACTTAATTGTGGTGTTTCAGCTACGAATTCCAGACACCACCAGTAAGACACTTCAGTTATTTTTTTTATCAGCTACCAGCATAAACGTTTCTTCAGTATCTTTATTTAACACTACTGATACAGTTCCAGAAAAAGCATCACTTGAATGACGCCATAGATATGTGGTAAATATACTAAATTTTTCACTGCTAAATATGGACAACCTATATACACCAGTGACTTCCGCGGTATGTTTGATAGTGTTATGTTGCTGTGTCCATATTGCTGATCCAGATGCTACTGTGTATACAACATTGATGATCTGCTTGTGAGGAATTTTAGTAAGTAACTCTGTTACTAGATTTGTTTTTCTCGATGATATTAGGAATTCCGTTAATAATATCGTTTAGTTTTATGTTAATGTCAGCAAGTTTAATATCTACAACCGCTGGACTTCCAAAAAAAATCATTAACAGATTTGGTTATATTTCTACGAAAATTCAGGAATGTTTGTACGTGATTAGAAAAAATAGTATTTAGTGTAGTTATTCCATCGTTGATTGTTGTTATTGCTGTTACTGGATCGCTAGCGATCTTAATGTTGCTATCGCCGACGTATTTCTTTGTTGCTGCGTCAAAATCTGTTTCTGGTGTCCATAGATTATTAATACCATTATTGTTCATGTTGAGGAATGCGCGCATTATACCACCACACACTTACACATACTTAGATTCTTGATCGTCGACGTATTTTTTTTGTTGCTGCGTCTGACTCTGCAGCTGGGTCTCCAAGGTATGTAATTTTTTTCCCCGACATGATAATATTACCTGCAACTGTCCCACCTATTTTATCAAGTTTGTTATCATCAACATACTTTAACTGCAAATAACTTACCGCTTGAGTTTGTTTTAAGTTTGCTGGCGGATACCTGGTCTCTAAATTTATAAATTTTTTTCCTGATATATCTAAGTTACCGCTTAAAATTCCACCAGATTTATCTAGTTTATTATTGTCGACTAATTTAAGTTGTGCATAACTAACGGCTTGTGTATTAACAACATTTATTGTTGGATAATCTGTTTCTAACTCTAATACTCGTTGATTTGACATAAACCAGTTTCCCGTCATTGTGTCGCCGGATTTTTTTAGATAGCCTGATAAATCAACCTTACCGTCTGTTGTACTTTCAGCTGATGAATCTCCTACTAATGTTCCAAATTTTGAATAAAAACTCATTATTTATTTATCGTTTGACAAAATTATATAGCATAAAATTATATAACAATAATGGCAAAATCATCGATATTAAATTTTGATACAGATCGTTTGGTGAAACATAAACATAAGAATGAACTTCCAGATTGTCATTATCTTATCGTTGGAAGAACTGGATCGGGAAAAGCAAACTTACTTATGAACGTACTTCTCGGAGATAATTTTAACTACGATCGCGTTTATATTTACACGATTAACCCGCAGCAAGATAAGTACGAGCTACTTAACAATTATAATGACAAACTTCGTGATGATCTTGAGGCTGGCGAAGACTTTTTTTATTATCAAACAACCAGAAGAACTTGTTCCAGTTAATCAACTTGATTCGTCCGAACACAAGATAGTTGTTTTTGATGATAATCCGCTAACCAATGAAGAAATGAATAAAATCAGATCCTATTTTTCACTATCGCGAAATAAAAAATGTAATTCTATTTATCTCGCTCAGGGTTTTTATAATGTTGATAGATTTATTAGGCGAAATGCTGTTTGTTTTATATTATTTCCAGGACTTGACAATGTCGATGTTAGAAATATCGCGAACGAACAATGTGGTGATGTAACAAAAGATAAATTTATTGAACTATATTCATCAAGCAACGGTAAATAAATATGACTTTTTTTTGATAAATTAACAAATGATACGAGTAAAATGTTTTGATGTTGTATTGAAAAATATCTACAGTAATTTTTATACAAAATAGTATATAATTAATGGAAAGACAAGCAAAGTACAGAAAACATATAGAAAATCTAAAACAACTTGCGCAATCTCAGGCAAAATTTAAGCAGCAAGTGCAGCAAGCACGACGTGGCCAAGTGGTTGCAGCAGAAACAACAGCCGCCTCTCTCAAGCCAGTTACTGAGGCTTTACTTGGAAAACAATCTGAAACTAAACCATTATCAGAAGAAGAACTTAAGCAACTACAGGAAAAAGGTTTACTCGGACTAATTAAAGAAAAACAAGAAGAAACTATTGGAAGAATTGCTGAGATATCTGAAGAAGGAAAAAGAAGATTAGCTGAGGCACTTGCAGCAAATATTGCTGATCCGGTTGCAAGACAAACTGAACTAGACCGGCTAATAAATAATCCACTAGCGTTTCAACTAAGATTAACAAATTTAACCACAACGGAGATAAAAAATATTTTAACAAATTTATCAGAAAAATTAAAAGATATTGAAAAGGAGCAAGAAAGAGTTGGCAAGTTGACGGTAAAGTTTATGGAAGTTGAAGATCAAAGATGATGGTATATAAAACAAGCAAATAATGAGATAACAAATGATGAATATGATGAATTTTTAAAGAAAGAAAATATAAAAGATCTTGATAATATAGATAAATGGAGTGATGAAGAATTTAACACATTAATTAATAAATTAACGGTAATAATGAACAACGGTGCTGTTGCTAGTGATGAGATGAAAACAGCTATAAAAAATGAAAATATGCTTCCACTTTATGATAGATTGAGATATGGCATTATTGCTTTAGTGTTTGGAAGAACAGCACAATCCAATAGAATATAAAGCTTCTGGTGCGGGATGGGATTTTAAAAGGAAATTTTTTCAAGTAATTGATAGAAATCGCGTAAAACAATATAAAGAAAAAAAAGGAACTGGAGTTAGAATATTTTCATCAGTTACTGAAATGATTGGCAGATTAATGCTATTGATATCGTCGAAAGAAGCTGGAAATGTTGGTGCTGAAATTGACAATGAAATTATTGATATACTTGATAATTTGAGATCGGAAAATTTATTAACATCTGACGAATACGAAACTTTACACCTTGATTTGATAAAAATCAAGGCGATTTAATATAAATCAAGGCGACTTAATCGCGGCGACTTAATTTTATAAAAATATAATAATAAATGTCAGCATCATTATTACTAGACTCTAGCCAATCTGATAAAGATAGCGCAAATTTTTCAGTGAAGTATATTCCACCAATAGAACTAGATCGTGAAAAACGATATGAAATTGGACTTATTTCTTGTACTTGTTGGAATGCTATGGCTAATGTGAAAACTGGAGTAAATGATGATTTTACAATTAGTAGTACTAATCACCATTCTCCAATATATAAAAAATGGATATCAATTAAAATTCCACAAGGAGCCTACAACATAACTGATTTAAATAAAACAATAAAAGAACTTATAACAAAAAATGGTGTAATCGCTGATAGTTTTGAACTTACACCAAATTATAATACGTTACGCGCCAGAATGACATTAAAAAATATAGTATTTAGTCTTGTATTGAAAACAAGTATTGCGCCACTAATAGGATTTGATCATATAAATTATCGTTCTTTTAATGATCCCATGACGTATGACGGTATATATCCAGTAAATATAACTGAAGTAAACACAATATTGGTAAATTGCTCCATCGCATCTGGTTCTTATTCAGCTAAAGGTAGCAAAGATCAAACGATATACAGTTTTTCACCAGACGTTCCACCTGGTTATCTTATGCAAATTATTCTGCTTCATATTATTTATTATCCGCTAAACGTTGAAAATCAAATAACAGAAGTAAATATGCAGTTGACAGATCAATCTGGAAGACAGTTAGATTTTAATAATGAAGTTGTTACTTATTACCTGCACTTGCGCGAGCAATAGTAAACATATTTTCTGAAAGATTTGACAACAAAATTATACAACCTCAGATATAATGAAACAGAAAAAAGTTTATAGAAGAAAAATAGTAGGAGGATTTTTAGGAAATATATTTACTAAAATTATGAAAATATTCCAGGAATAGCTCATAAAGTTGCACCAATTGCACTTGACCCATCAAAAGCTTTTGCAACTGGAGCTGCATCTGCTGCTGGAACTGCTGTGGGGCAAAAAATAGCTGATAAAATAAAAGACGCACCGCAAAGCGGATTACCACAACGTGGTATACCGACAATCAAACAAGCTATTTCAGAAATCGCACCAACAAAAGAAACTCAAAGCGCAATGATAACAACGACAAAAAAGCTTTTATCGCCACGAGGAGAACAAATTATACAAAAATTAATATCTAAAGTAACAGCGCCGCAATAGCTTCGCTACCATTGATGACAAAATTTTGTATAACCTAATAAATAAAAAAATGTCTGTAAAAAATTATCTCGATTTAGCAGAAATTTATGACACAAACGACACAGTAACAGAATTCGAATATGTTGAATATCTTGATGAAAACTCTAACGAACCTAATAAGGCTGGCCAAAGAACATTTAATACTAGAGACGAGGACGTATTTCTACTGCCTCATAAAGCAATGTTGGAAGTTCGTGGTCAGATTATGACAGTGGCTGTTCCACCTGCCGCAATTGCAGCTGGAGCAGAAGTAGCTCTTATAAATGACTGTTGGTGTTTATTTAAAAGTGCTAAATATCAGCTGGTCAATCAAACTGTTGAAGATATTTCGAATCACTTACAAGTTGCAAGTACAATCTTAAATATTATTTCGTTTTCCGACGATTACTCCAGATCAACTGCAACTAATATGATGTGATTTAGAGATACTGGAATTGGAGCAATGATTCCTGCGCCAAATGAATTTATTTCAAAAGGTGTTTTAGCACACGGAGCTGATGCCGCCGCAGATCTCGTAATTGTAAGAAGTTTTCTTATTTTTAATGCTGATGCTTTAGATATAGTCGCACCAGCTGCAGCCGCTAACGCAGACGCTACAAGAGTTTCACTTACTGCTGCTTGTAATAAACTTGGTATAGCACCACCAGCTGTAGCTGCTACTGCCGTCGAAATGTTGGATTTAGTTATTAACACAATTGGATTTCGAAATAGACGTTATAATGAGGGTTATACTAAGAGAAAGACACTTGCGGCAGTATCACGTCAAATTACAATGATGCTGCCACTAAGTACAATATTTGGCTTTTGCAGGGACTATAATAAAGTATTTCGTGGAGTTAAACATACTCTTATTTTAGATCGATCAGAACAAAACGACTGCTTGTTTAGGTCAGGTGGGGTTGATGTACAATTTGTCATAAACAAACTTGCGCTGTGGATGCCACGAATAACTCCGTCAATCACTAAAATGGTGGAATTAAATAATATGCTGGAAAAACACACAAACAGAATTTATTTTCAGCAACATAGAATATATCAAACAGCAGTTCCGAATACCACAGACTACACATGGCGAGTCACAACGACACCAAGTGAACAAAAACCACGGCAATTATTTGTTGTATTTCAGAGACAACCTCGACGTAACAACCAACAACAAAATAATGCGATATTTGATAATGCTGATGTTAGACGAATATATGCTAGAATAAATTCAAAACAATATCCAGACCGAGCGATAGAATGTAATTTTGCAGATGATGCTAATAAAAATATTACTAGACCGTACATGTATTTACTCGATGCAGTGCAAAAATATCAAGATGTTGGAGATGGATCTCAGATATCAGTAGAGGAATTTCGTACACTTTATCCGATATTTTATTTTGATGTTAGTAAACATAGCGAGCGGGCTGTAGACAGCACAGCTGATATTGAAATTACTTGGACACTAGGAGCAGCTCCAGATCCAGCAGCGCAGTTAAACGTGTATGCGTTAGTAATAAGCGATAGATTTGTTGCAAATGACTCTGTCGGAGGTAAAATGTCAGTACAAGTTTAATCTGTAATCGTTATATAAGATGATAAAATATATTGTAAAAGAAATACATTTGACTGATGGTCAAGTTAAAAAATTAGCGGCTGCTGTTGCAAAACGGAGGCAGGTTTCATTAAAGGTCAACCCTAACACCCAAGCAGGTGCTTGGGGTACTTTAACAAAATTAATGTTAACCAAAAAACAAGTAAATAAATACGATCGCAAAAAAACCTTTTGTTTTAAATTTAAGCGCTGCACAAATAACTGCGATGGCAAAACATGTCGGTTTCTTCGGTCCGGCACTATCTGTAATAGCTAAAACATTGCTACCTAAACCTTTGCCAGTGTTAAGTACACTAGGACTAGCAGCAGCGTCTGGAGCTGTATCTGGCGCAGCGGAAAAGGCAGTTAAATGTAGTGGTATAGTCCGCGGCAGTGGTATTGTCCGCGGTAGTGGTATAAAGAAAATTTGCGTATGAATAATCGATGGTAACAATTTTTTAATTTAATGTTTTCGTATGAATATCGATGGTAACAATTTGATGTGATTGATAAATATAATGCCTAAAAGAAAGACAACGACGAAAAGAAAGACAACGACGAAAAAATGACACGACAGCGAAAAGGTGGATTTATTCCAATAGCCCCGTTACTAGCGGGATTGGCAGGAAGTCTATTGCCAAATCTGTTAGGAGTAGGACGAGGACTAATGTTGCCAGGAACGAGACGTTAAAACGTCTTGAGATAAAATCTGCGTTAAATAATTTTGATATACTTGATAAACTAAAAAAATAAAAAATTTCAGTGGAGTTTATTCCAAAGATGAACTTATGGCAATTCCACCACAAGCGACATCGTGTGTTATAAATATACAGGATTTTAATGACGGATCGGGCACACATTGGGTAGCTGTTTATGATAACAATTATTTCGACTCGTTCGGAATTCCACCAAGTGACGCAGTAAACAAATATATGAGCAGATTACAAGATATGAAAATAATAAATTATTCGTCTAATCAAATTCAACCAGTTGGAACTTCCGCTTGTGGATATTATTGCGTAATGTTCATCAAACAGATGACCAAAAATCCAGATTTTTTAAAGTTTATTTTACAATTTGACAAACAACCTTCTCACGCTAATGATGAGATTGCAATTAATTTTTGTAAAGTTACCTAAAGCTTGCAATTAATTTTATCTAAATTACAAATATAACAATGTCAACATATTGTCTCAAGTGTAAAACTAAAACAGAAAATAAAGATGAAAAAGCAGAAAAAACAAAAAATAATAGAATAATGCTGAAAAGTATTTGTGCAATCTGCGGAAGAAAAAAAAAGTATGTTTTTGCCAAAAACAAGCGGAGCGGGTTACCCTCCTGACGTTGTAAGGGAGATTATTTTAGTAGACGACTGAAAAATCAATAATTGTGTTTTCTAACCAATTTTACCTGTGTTTTGGGGAAAATGGTTTTAAAAAATCAGTAATATTTCTCGTGTTTTGAGGGTCAAACCCCCAGCATTTTTCAATATAAATTTTATCATTTTTTTTATATTTTCCATATAAAAACGAGTAAAATCAAACAAAAAGCAACAATATATCAACGAGAAAATAAGAAAAAGCAGACAAAATAAAGGAAAAATATCAAAAAATGGTCAATTTTATATTGAAAAATGCTGGGGGTTTGACCTGTAAAAAACGAGACATTTAACCAAAAAATCGCTAAAAAAAACCCAGGTAAAATAGTCGATAAAACGTCAGAATTTGACAAACAATTTAATTTTTTCAGATTTATAATAAAATTATTATTTTCTGAAAAATTTGTCAGTTATAAAATAAATAATGACATGCGGCTGCGATTGCGATAGAGATTTATGTCTCGAGCAAAATAAAATTGTTACATATTGCCAGAAATGCAAAACAAGAGAAATAATTGGAACAGGTATAGATATACATAAATTAATTGGCAAACTGCCGAAACCAAAAGGCGGTTGGACGTTGCCAGTCCATAAATATACAGGTCCATGGAATCCTCTTGATGAACAACTTGACGAAAACGATAATCCTCTGCCACGACAAGAGCCTCACAATCAAGTTGACGCAATAGCAATGCGCCATGATATCTGCTATAGAGATATTGAACTTCCAGACAGCGATCAAAATAAGCATAGCTGTGATAAAGTAATGTTAGACGAACTTCGTGAAATGAAACCTGTAAATATACGAGAACGTATTGACCGAAGGCTGTTCCAGGGTTTTATTGGAGCAAAATATAAACTCGGACTCTGAAAAGAATTATATGATAATCTTGCCGTGGAGCTACACAGGCCTAAAAAAAAACAGTTTCCGCGACGTAAAGTTGTCTCAAATGCCGTTGATGACATCTGGGCGATAGATTTAGTTGATATGTCAAATCTAGCTCAATTTAACGTTGGTGCCGATGGCGCTCCAAAAAGATATATTTTTAATGTTGTAGATGTTTTTAGCAAATACGCGTTTAGTATATCAGTTTCGGATAAAACAGGGAAATCGATGACTGATGCGCTAAAACAAATAATAACAACTACAGAAAGAAAACCAAACAGAATCTGGACTGATCATGGAGCGGAGTTTTTTAATAACAAGCTCGAGCAGTTTTTAGAGCAAAATAACATTAAAAAATATGTTACTGGAAATGAAGGGAAAAGCGTCATCGTCGAGCGATTTAAACGCACGCTCAACGAAAAAATCCATAAGTATTTGACAGCTAAAAATACGAATAAATATATTGACAATTTACAAAAAATTGTTGACGAATATAATAACACAAAACACCGAACGATTAAACTATCGCCAAACGACGCGATTGCCAATCCAATATTAGCAAACGAAAACATGTACCGACGACACAAATTTAAAGTTGGCGATAAAGTTAGAATTTCTTTGACGAAAAAAACATTTGAAAAAGGTTATACTCATAACTGGAGCGAAGAAGTATTTGTTGTTGATAAAGTACTTTTAACAATACCAGTTACATACTCGCTGAAAGATTTATTAGGTGAGCCTATAACTGGCAGTTTTTACGAGAGAGAACTTCAGAAAACAGAACAAGATGTAATTGTTATTGAAAAAGTTATTGAAAAGCGCGGCAACAAAAGTTTAGTCAAATGGCGTGGATATAGCGATAAATTTAATAGTTGGGTACCAACTCGGTCGATTTCATCGACATAATAATATTATTATAAATTTCCTCATATTTTATTAGTACTGACTTACATTTTACCGGTTTACATAAAGAAATTAAATGTAATTTTCTCGCATCATCAACTGGCATTAAATTACATATTTTAACAAAATTAAAATCGTATTTTATATTTCTTTGTTGTCCAGGTATTTTTACGTTTAAAAAAGGCTTTATAAGTTGCCAAAATATTTGATGCTCGGCAACAGTAAAACTAAATTTTAATATTTTTTTAGCAATATGGTACTTAACATCATATCGCCCAGTTGTTGGTCTGCTTAATTTTTTTTTTCTAACAACAACATCATCTTCTTCATCGCCATAGTTATACAAAATACATTTTTCAGTATAATCAGCAAATCTATCGTTAGTAATATTTTCTAATGTAACATTTGAAACTGAAACAAAATCTCCCGAATATAGCTCAGCCAGTCTCTCAATTAAGTTCACTATTATAATAATCTTTTATCTAATTAATAAATAATAAGATGTTCGGAGAAATAAAATATCATCAGCGAGTTAATATACTAAATAACAAAGAACTAGCTGAGGCAATTCGAGCTTGTTTATTGGGATATAATTTTTATTTTGTTGATGTTATTATAACATTGGGTGATTCCGACAAATTTTTATTAACAGCAGCGGACAAAATGAAACTTGATACGAATAAAATAATGACATTACGATTTAATCGCGACGATGTCATGGAATTTAGTCATAACTGTCTTTCTCGGAATGATATAGAAAATATTATTAATCATCGTATCTAAAACTAAATCTATCAAATGTCAACATTGACGTTGCTGATTTAGTTCTGCCATCAGCGACAAATTTTACTACACGTGCATTAATTTCATGATATTTTGCCGCAGATGCTATTGATCTAAATTTCATTTCTTCTCCAATTTCGAGATTTATTGAAACAATTGATCTAGTTGGATTTTTAAAATTATTATCATCAAAACCATCTCCACGTCTTGTGTTTTCTTTTGGCGTAGCCACATCTAAATTTTCTAGACGATTATCTGTTTTATTTTTATTTATATGGTCGATAACTAAATTATTTGGAATACCGCCATTAAAAGTTTCAAACACAAACCTATGCGACCTATAATTAACAAAATCTGTTTTTGCTCCACGTACAGTAACATCAAGATATCCACTGTTCTGTAAATTTCCAACAACCTTTTTTGTTTTTATACGTCTAATAATTCCTTGGTCATTTGCCTCATATAGATTAAACACTGGATGAGGTTGAAATTCATTTTCTAATCCTAAATTTTCAATATTATCATCAGCAACTGCGCCATTTGCTCTGTATACTCGTTGTCCTTCTGGAATATCGCCGCAAAACAAAGTATAAATACAGTCTTTTCTAAACATTTTAATTCTTTCTGCATTATCGCCTTTTACTGAAATTAACATACCAGCTGGTGTTGATATGCCGATAGATTTTTTAGATGCTATGTTGATAACAGAACCAAGTGCATTTGCAGCATATAGGTTGTACCTTGGATGTACATGATAAGTTTCTTGCTCTTCCGCTGTCAGTGGCAGATATCTCAAAATTTCTGTCATTATACTATAAGGTTTTTCATATCTCTAATTAGGAATTTTAAAAAATTCAATTAAATATAAAATATTATTATATATATAATGTTAAAATTGCGAGATATTACTAAAAAGAACATTATCAAATCAGAAAATATTGCTTCAGCATTTTCTGGTTACGATAACAGTTACAAACTTGATGATCAAAACATTTTAGCAAATTTTAGCTCCACAAATTTATTTCATCTTTTACAACCAGTTATATCAGAAGAACTTGCGGCTCATAAAAGTATCAAACTTATAGTCCAATATCATACGATTTTATCAAAGTTACACGCAGTTGAGGATGTACTTGATATAATTTTTGAAACAAAAAGTTTTGACAGCGAAATTTCGGAACCATATTTAACAGCAAAATCGAGAAAAATATTAACTGGAACAAACATTGCCGTGGTCGCCGATGAAATACATCAAGAAATAAACAAAAAATTAGAAGAATTTACTTTGTCAGGATCAGGTTGGAAATTTGAAATAATAAAAGAAGTTTTATTTCACACAGCAAAATATAACGTACTTCGCGGCAGCGGTGCTAATAGCGCTGGCTACGTCGATCTCCCTCAAAAAATTAAAAACAAAAAATGCTGTATAAACGTCAAAAACAATGACGATAAATGTTTTCAATGGTCTATTCTTTCTGCGATGTTTCCAAAAGAACAAAATGCTGATCGCGTTAACAAGTATTTTCCACACGAGGACGAACTAAATTTTTCAGGAATAACTTTTCCAGTAGCAGAAAATCATATACCAAAGTTTGAAAAACAAAACAATATCTCAGTAAATGTTTTTGGATTAGATGAGAAAGAAAATGTTTACCTGAGATATATCTCAGAAAATGCTTCACAGTTGACAATAAATTTATTATTTTATCAGGGACATTACTGTTGGATAAAAAACTTTAACGGATTAGTTGGCA
>JAECUM010083759.1:0-10307 GCA_016617855.1 Megalonaias nervosa | reverse complement strand
CCAATTTTGATTTACTTAATGCTGCTAAGCAATTAAAAATAAAAAATTTTAGAGGTGTTTTTATGCGCGATCAATTACCTACCGTTGCAATGCAACATGAAAACGGTATTATTAATCTCGATAAAAATTCTGGCCCAGGCACGCACTGGGTAGGATATGCAATTGATCCGCGTGGAATTATTTATTTCGATTCGTATGGATTAGCACCACCGAAAGAATTTCTTCATTATGTTAGTAATAATACTGCTCCAATCTGGTATTCAACGCTACCGACACAAAAAATAACTGATCCTCCAATATGCGGTCGTGAAACCCTCGCTATGCTTGATGCTGTATCAAAATCAACAACACCGCCTCATAAAGTCGTGCACACGTTCACTACGTTACGTCATAGTACTTAAACTGATATCAGTAAATATAATGGTAGATATTTACGGAAGATCCTCAGGTACAGCTCAGAAGGTCGATTTATCTAAATATGCAACCATTAATCAGCTCAGAAATGAAATCGATGATTTATTAAATATCACGAGTGTGGATCAAAATGAAGTCGTCGTTTTTCAAGACAAACAAGGACGATTAAAAACGAGTAATATACAACTACTAGATGTTCTTGTACGAATTCCCAACGCGGTTGTTAATAATGTCGTTACTTTCACTGATCAGGGTAAAATACAGGATTCCGGTAAGTCGGTTAACGACTACATTAAGAAAACTGGTGATGTATTTACCGGTGACGTTATTATGTCAAGAAGAAAAATTACGTATCTTGGAGATCCAATCGCAGATACAGACGCAGCAACAAAAAAATACGTCGATGATCAAGAATCCAAATACGCGTCAGTGCGCGGTGGTATAATGCGTGCATTTCTCAACATGAATAGTAATGGTATTAATAATCTCAGAACACCAGAAACAGATTTCGACGCCGCAACGAAGAAATACGTCGACGATAAGGAAATTCCAATAACTACTTCATTAACGACTATCAATGATGGAATTGCTTCATTTAGAAGTGATTATTTTAATCACGTACAAACATTTTTAAATTTTCGTAGAAATATAAACAGATCTATTAATGACTTTTTTGGAACTCCACCAAATGTTATTATTAATCTCGCTGACATTAACGCAAGACTCAACGATATCATTAGTGGTATTCCTAATATTATTCAAAAACTAATCTCGTTAAAATTCCTCACAAGCAGATCATTAATATCGTGTACACAGTCGCATCAGGAAAGGCAACATGGTCGCAGGAAAATAACACTTTTAAACACACTGCAGAGGTTACTGGTGTATACAGATTATCTGTATTTAGTAGTGTAAAATTCAGTATATTTACCACATTCCCATGGCGTCATTCAACCGATGATTTTTCTGGAATTGTGTCTATAGTGTTAAATAAAGATACTGAAGAAACGTTTATGCTAATAGCGAATGATAAAAAATTAACCGCAGCGACTTATTGGTGGTGTATTGAGTTTGTAGCTGAAACTCCCGAATTAGTTACTTAAATAAGTATAATGAATCAAGAATCATTTATCGACGTTCAACGTCACAGATACACTCAAGTATGTGAGTGTCAAACTAAACTAAAAAAATATCATCGACGATTACACGATAAAGGTAAAAAAATATCGTCGTCGTATGGTCGTTATTGATATAATGGTATACTCGGTTTCTGCTGTTATTGCTGGAACTGGATTATTATTATCAACGATAACGATGACGGCGCCTGCAGTTGTAACGATTATAGTTTCAACGGCAACAACATGCGCAGGTATTTTCAGTATTATCGCTAAGAAAATATCTACGTGTACGAATAATAAACTAAACGAGTATATAATGAAATTGCACACAGCAACAGCCGCATACACTAAATTATGCTCGTATATTTCAGCGTATCTCAGTGATGGTAAAATATCCGATGAAGAGTTCGTAACGATAATGAAAACCTACGATGAAGCATTTATAATCGCTAATGATAATCACGGAAAGATGGAGAATTAAATAATAACTATAATAATAATGTCAGAGTCGCGCGAACTATTACAGCAGATCGTAGCTAATACAACGCCGTCAAAAACTACTATGATATCATTAAGTTCAACCAATCCTGAATTTAGCGTTAATTTTCCGACTGCAATTCCAGCAAAGAAAATAGCATTAGCGCAATTACGAGTTTACTATAGTTGGCCTAATATTAGATCAAAACCGTTTGGTGGACAACCATCAAATAATTCACTGGTATTCGCGAATAAGAATAAACCGGATGGAACACCTGACTGGCAGGTTGTTGGAATTTCAACGGGCAGTTATCAAATAGAACAGATTAATGATGAGTTTCAACGCAGAATTAAATCTATCACGGGGAAAGAATCTAAAATAGCGATTACTGTTCACGAACCAACACTATCTGCGGTTATTGAAATAAATTCTCCTGATTATCTCGTAGATATTTATCAAAGTTCGATTAGATCAGTGTTAGGATGGCCTGAAGTCGCACCTGTTTATAATGGAGTTTCAGAACCAACTAAAAATGAGTTTAAAACGAGTGAAGAAAAATTCATTAAAGATCCAGAATATCGAGATTTTCCATGGAGTTATATAAATTTTAAATTTGATCCAAACGATGATAGATATTACTTTACCGATTTTGACGGTAAAAGATTCCCCAGGTTGAATAAATCAGTATTTGATGTCATCCATCTCCACCCCCCACGCGGAATTATATATATATTGTTGATGAAAAATTTTTTAAAAGATTGTTAGATATTTTTAAGCCTGAATACGATAAAACGTTTAATGATTTAAGAAATTTACTTATTTCATTATCACAACATTATGATGATAACGTAAAGCAGCAAATAATCGAGTTAATAAAACACTTAAATGGGATGCTACTCGATTTGTACATCGCCAATCGAAGTGTTATAAACGTTGCGACTGATATTAGTATAATTAATTACACTGATCCAGAATTTAAACAATTATTTCTTGATCATTATAAAATAACAGAAAAAGATTTACAAACATTTGTTGTACCTGATTTAAATAACGCTGAAATGAAGAAATCATTAAATGATCTTATTGAAGAATATTATCCGGGAATAATTGAATCGTGGAGAAAAATAGCCCCACCACCGGTTATATTAAAACACAATAACAACCCCTTTAGTGCCGGTAGACATATATCACCGGGCATTGTAAACATAACATCAGTTATTGCAGTCAATCTGGTATGTGATATTATTGAAGGTAGCTATCAGGTAGATCTTTCTAAATCTAGCCACCGCAGTGGTACTGCGGAGCAAGGGTACATATTATTCAGTTTTAGCCCGATTACCCCCCCAGGCTGGCTAATTGTGGTAGAACCAATTAATCCCGTTTACCTGCGAGTTCATAATCCATTTCTGACAAGAATAAATTTCAAACTCACTGACCAGGCAGGAAACATTCTGGACACGAGAAACGAATCTCTTAATATAAACCTGTATGTACGCTCATAGAGCATTTTTATCCGGATGTTTATTCTTTTGTTTACATAAAATCCGTAATCTAGAAAGTTGTGGCTGCATATTGATTATTCCATATGCGTAAAGTTATTTTAAGACCGCTATATATATTATAACTAAATCAATATCCGCTGTTACGACCCACGCATAGACTCAGTGTTGTACAAAATTATATATATTTTGGAAAACTAGAAATATAAAATCTCATTTTAGACAGAAAAATATGGTTTTTGTTAATAATATTGTAGTTTTTAGGAATAACGATATGACTGACACATTGGTAAACACATGTTAACTTTTTCAATATGTATTTATAACAAGATCCGATAGCTCAGTTGATAGCGTGTATATTAGTCCGTCTGTCTGTTACCTTAACGAACTATAACTTTATGCGTGCAAAATTATTTTATGATTCTGAAAAACTGAAGTACAATTTTACATTCTATTAGTAATACAAGTTCTGTGAGACAGCACAAATATTATATATATACTTAAATTTAACTATATCATTGATAAGAGAACGATAGCCGAAATGGTAAGACGGTTTGACGTAGATCGAAGCTCTACAGACTCTCGCGTGTTCGAGTCTCAAAAAATGCTAAAGATATTATCTCGCATTTGCGACTGATGCTTATTTAATTGGGGGGGAACCCGGAGTATTTCCTCGATATCCACAACAGACAAAATACACTCTCCTATCATACACCCTTGAGGGGTGTACGTTTTACACTCCCGGGGTTTTGTATGGGGGGAGAGTGTATAAAATCTGTTGGACGTAGACAAGATTCCCCCCCCCGTCATCACCATTTGTATATATTTCATGTTCATATATCATTAGGATAAGTTTATATGTAACCTCTGATCCTACTAGGATGTCATATGACAACCTAGGGGTTCACATGGGGTTTGTGCTGTCCTTAGAATTAAATTCTTAGAGATAAGTTTATATGTAACCTCTGATCCTGCTAGGATGTCATATGACAACCTAGGGGTTCACATGGGGTTTGTGCTGTCCTCAAAAATCAAAATCATAACCATATGTATATATTTCATAATCATACAATCATCCTCAAAACAGTCCCCTGACCTTCTGATCCTGCTAGGATATCATATGGCAACTTAGAGGTTCACATGGGGTTATGGGGACTACATTTTTTTAAATAATTATTCAGATACTGATATTATTTTTTATATTAAAGAAATAATTATTATATAATGAACCAAGAAAACATCAATGATATTATTTCTGCTATTAAAAAATTAAAACATAACGGAATAAAAATATCTGATAATCTCGACCCTCAGAAAATCATGTGCGATTTTGAATTACTACAACAGAGAAAATTCGATAATAAATATACACTATCTTCAAACTACAGATTCATAAAATTAATTTATCAATCCATGCTTGAATCACTAGCCATGGTAAACGACAATCAGGTAAAGCTATTTGCACCTCTTGCACGTTCTATCGAAAATATTAAATCCGAACTGTCTCACGAGTACGAAAGAAAAAAAGATTGTGGATAATCGTGTAATGCAATTAAGAAAGATTATGCTATCTGATTCTGTAAAAAATGATAATGACGCTGACAGCGATGAAGATGAACCCATGACAGAGTCAGTGACTGTAATTATGGCTAAACAAAACCCTTGGGAAAATTAACATTCTGCTTAGTATAATGCAACTTACACATATTGACAAGTATATTGTATCCCAATCATTATGTTTCAGTAGGTATCAAGTACAATATTACCCGTTGTGCAAAGTTTTTCGTTAGTGACAACGTCACTACTTTGATAAATTCTGAGGGTGAAAACCCCAGGGGGGTTAACGGGAATTAACATTACGTTTTTGATTTATCGATCAAAAATCAATTTTTCTGGTTTTTTCCAGTTCTTTTGTTTGTATTATATAGATTTCTGTTAGCGAATTACGACAAAAATATATAAAAAATCAGTTTTTCATCGATAAATCAAAAACGTAATGCTAATTCCCGTTAACCCCCCTGGGGTTTTCACCCTCAGAATTTATCAAACTCGGACTGATTTTCATTGATTTTTGGTCATTTTTGTCGTAAAAAACGCTATTTTCAAACAAAAAACACTGTTTTCATGACAAAATTAACGAAATAAAAAAACGACTAAATATTTATAAAAATTATTTTTATTTTGTAGTACTTGAGATCCAAATTCACTGAAATGTTTTTACAATAAAAAGTATGGACAATCAGGACAGCTTTTGACATTAACTCGTATAAGCGGACAACTACGATATTTATCATTATGCTTGACGGAGCATTTAATCATTTGGTAACATTAAAAATACGGTAGACTAAACGTATTGAAAATTTATTTTTTGCAAAAATCTTTTGGAAAAGGAAGATTTTTGTATATTTTCTGCGACAAATTGTACCGATCGTGGTACTATGTCAAAATATTTGGCAGCAGAATTAATTGATTCAAAATTAATTTCTTCCCCAGTCTCTGTATTCACTGATTTAATAGCTCTCTTTCTGTATAATTTACACCTTCCCGTGTTTCCGGATTTACAATTTTGACTCTGTGTAGTAACTGGTAAATTAGAAATCGAATTATCAAGCTTATTGCCGTTGATGTGATCCACCACATACCCATCCTTGATCATTCCAAAATGACATTCAAATACGAATTTATGAGATAAATATTTTTTTTTCTTGTCATTAACAGTAAATATAAGATAACCAGTATTAATAATATTACCTACTGGTTTCTTTAATCTACAGTTTCTAATCACGCCATCACGAGATGCTTCATAATTGGTAAAGATTGGATGTGACACAAATTCGTTTTGTTCCATTTATATATAATACTATTTGTTTAAATCATTATTTTTTTTTGAAAATCTAGCCAAATAATCTTCTTCTGTCTTTATAGGAGAGTCAGCGTTATTTTTTTTGTCATAATATCGTTTTAATTCTCTGTACTTTTTACCACCGCATTGCGCGCACAGTTGAGTTTTTCCTCGCACTCCAGCACTACACACGATACACGGTTTTGGTCCTAGACTTCCATTTCTGACACATTGCATATGATAACTACAATATTCATTCACGCATGATTTATTACAAGTAGAAGTATATCCAATTTTGAGCCAAGCACATTTGTTTTGTGTTTCAATCATATATAAAAGATTAATGTTCAATTAAATATATACTTGCCCTAATTATAATGGAGAAATTATCCGTTATTGAACCTTCCCCTGCTAGATTTGACCTTGACAGACTATCAGAATATAAACTTAGTAATTCGATGCAGGATCTGGCATTAACGGTGATCGAACGCATTCGTGAAGCAAAAAAGGAATTTCGTGACGATGGTGCAGTTCATGCATGGTCAACATTCAGAGTTGGAAATGTTATTAATATGATGAATGATAAACGAGGAAAAGTAATTATTAATCACCTTGATAATCAAAAATATTTTATTTTAATAAAATCTATTGTAAATACAGAAGAAGATATTTGGATTATTCGTGATAAACGTGATCCAGTCCGTGTGCAGCCCGGGGGTAATATTGTTCTTTTAAGTAATAAATCTAAGCCTGGAATACTTACTGGCATTGATAAACCCTATTATATACAGAGTTATCCAGCAACTGCAGTTGTATATGGAATATTTCTGCTGAATGATAAACCTAATGTTACAGATCTGAAACCGATGAAAATATCAAGAATAAACTGCGTAGCTGAACGAGTTACAGAACATTTTACAAATGCGATACGTGGTAATGGTTTAACTGATTTAAGACATAAAAAAAATAAACAAATGGGCAGAGTCCGTTAAAGATGCTGGTGCATCTATTAAGGATGTCGCTGAGCTAGAAAAGTTATTAAGATTTCCAATAACAGTAAAAACACTAACCGGAGAGATATTATACGAACCAAAATATATAAAAAATGGAAACCCTATAACAATCGTTGATCATAATGCACATGCATGGACCAATGCTGTAATGATATTTCCACGAGATAGAAAAGTTAAATTTTATAACGGTGACATCTTTGATTTTATTAAAAATATAAGTAAAAGCGACCCTGTGTCTGTTTGGTTATTTCAGAGTTCAGAATATAATCATTACGATCAGTTTGTACGGCCTAATGGTGATATTTATCGTACAGAATTTCTTCATGAAGAAATGGAACATCTTGCATTGAAATATACCTCTGATGATGTCATAGTTGGACAATTACTGAATAATTGCTTTACCGTACCATCGGTTGCTGCTCATTTCGCTCAGGAGAAAAATTCATGGAAAACTACACGATCAGAATTCCTTGAAGATGTCAAGAAAAGCTGTATAGAATATGGTCACGGTGGGTTATGGAACACCAAATATAACCATAGTGATGTTATCTCAGTTGATATGGTAGCGTGTTATCCTGGGAGTTTTCTTGGATGTGGAGTATGTTCTAAGTACTTTAAGAGATTCGGACATCCTACACATGACATGACCAGGGTTGTGATAAACGGACCCCTTCCCATGGAAGGACCAGATGTTGACTTAACCGGATTTGCTCATGTAGAATTATTCGAATTTGCAGAAAATCTCCATCCGATTACTTATGCTTGGTTTGGAAGACATTTCTCAGAGCGATGTTGGGTTCCGATAGTACTATTGCGGTATATGCTTGATGCTGGATTTTTAATATCGTTGAGAGTAACTGAAGCGATTATATCGTATAATTCACAGAAGCAAGTTTGGTTACCAGAACCAAATAGATTTAATATCGATGATACCAGAAAAGAATTCCCTGATATTGATGAAGATCATATTATTAAAATAAATAAATGTAGAAACGAATACGATGAGAAATTTGCAAAGGATCTCGGTAGAAAGATAATCGGTAAATTTACTCAAGGTGGTTCATACGATTATAAACGAGCGTGTACAAGATTGATTATGGATGACGCTGAACTAGATTTTATAATCGCTGATACAACTGAGAAAAATACGTTTATAAACAGATGTAATGCTTATTTATCAAATGGAACGAAACTAGGTACCATTGTGAGCTATCTTGATGGCGAGTCACCGCAGTTTACTCATTTAAGATCTTCGATGTTAGCTTATGTTTCGATAAACCTACTATCGATGATAAATAAATTTCCTCATCACGCTGTCAGAGTCGCTACGGATTCATTTTATGTACATAAAAATATAAAGATTTATTAAAACTCGGTAATGGTGAATGGGGAACATGGAGAATAAAACAAGAAAATATATTTAGTTATTCTGAATCTGCCGATGTTGAAATTGTGGAGACATATTACAGAAATAATAATCAAATATCAAAGTCATCTGCACCATCTGTGTACGATCCTGTATCTAGATATAAAACCGTTTATCTTAATGGGTGTGGAGGTTCAGGTAAAACAACTCGTGCAATTAACTTATTTATAAATAATACCTCAGATATAATTGTTTTGACACCTACACATAAACGTTCTAGAGAAATAAAACAACGAGGAGTAAAATCATGTACATATCACAGTTTCTTTAGATGGTGCGGAGATACATGGACCCCATCGCGGATGGGTGAAAAATATATACCTAGGTATATTATATGGGACGAGATATGCACGGTGTCATTAGAAACACTAAAAACATTTCTTGAATGGTTATTGACAAAGAATACTGCTGTGATTATGTGTGGCGATCATGGTCAACCACCACCCTTTGTTGGACAGTCTCCACATGAATGGCTAAAGAATAACGTAGATTATTATGAAGAAATAAATGATGACCATAGAGCTATCGATGAACCGCTGAAGGAATTTAAAAGGTTAATCAGACTTCAGCCAGACAGAGTACAATGTGAGATAATGCGAGGAGTAATTCCAGAGACTTCTATGAATGAATTTTTGACTTTATGGAATCCCGCTGATTTAATAGTCGCGAGTAGAAAGATAGTTCGTGATGAACTACAGAATAAATTATTTTTGTTACATAAAGAAAAATTTTCAGATCTACCTGTACCTTTGTGTTATCGCCCAGCAGATACTCGACGACAAAATATTGAAGTTGAAATACCAGGTGGAGACATTGAAAATGTCCGGGTACAGAATCTTGTATTGAATGACATTGTTTTAGTCGATATTAATGTCGTTGAGAATGCGCTGAATATGAGTAAATCACCGTGGGTGTTAGGATACGCTATAACTATTCATTCGTCACAAGGATTAACTATCTCTGATACAAATATCTGGATTGTAGATGATCGTATCGAATGGTCAAACTTAGTCTATCTTGCAGTATCTCGTGTTAGAAGAATAACTCAACTACATAGGGTTATTATGAATTTTATAGAAAATAATGATCAAATTGTTAATAATGACGTAATAAGAAAAAAACTATCTGGTTATAAGCAATGTGACAAAAAAAATAATCGTGATTTTGATATTGATGTTGAACTTATTATAAAACTAAAACAATTACAAAATAATCATTGCGCAAGTTGCAACGGTAATATGTCATGGCAGTGTTCGAATCCAAGACAATTTACCGTAGACAGAATTAATAGTGATCTCGGTCACACACGTGAAAATGTAATGCTGACTTGTCTTGATTGTAATCGACGTCGAGGCTCTGGACATTTACAAAATTGAGCTTGGTGGTAATTGCGTATCCTCAGGAATTACTTGCAATTGTTCACGTACAAATCCACGTTGAGGGGCTGTAGAATCTAGTCTGTATATTTGAGGTCTACCAGTGGATCTTACCACGCTAGAAATTTTATGTGTAGTCAC
>JAECUM010083733.1:0-11251 GCA_016617855.1 Megalonaias nervosa | reverse complement strand
TTGTTCTACTTCAGTGTATCAACACTAAATTATAACAATTAGAACAGTAATAAACATATCAAATTGTGTTGCAAATTTGGAACAGTATGTATCGTAACAAAACTGAAGATTGTTTCAGAACCGATGGTGGTTGAACGTTGTTAATTGTTCTGGGAGCTATAATTGAACTGTTTCATTTTAGTGAAAACAAACATCATGAAATGAGGATGTCCATAACAAACACAATCCTCAGTCTATCAATGCATTTTAAAATGCCGTAAGACATTAGACATGTGAAACTGGGTTATTAGGTGTCAGATATAAGCATTTATTTTGTTACAAGATGACGGCTGTCTCCATTCAGAATGGTAATGCGTACCTCAGCATCGTGGTAGGACTGATCTTCACCTGAAAATATACATGACTGCTGGTGTAAGAGTCAGTGTTTTATCCACTGACAAAATAGTGAAAGAGAAGTTAGTCGTTCATTGAATATGCATTATGTACTATGTTGACTATGTGCTTTTTGTATACTAAAATAATAATCAATAAGGTTATGTAGTTTTCCGTTGTCTATCTACCGACAGTAGATAACACAAATGTGATCAGAGATTAAATAGCTCGCCTTTACGAAGCTTCCAAGGCTGTCAAGCATCCACTGAAAATATGAATTATCATACAGAAAATAAATTCAGATTAAAGCAAGTGCAACCCATGAAATATTGATTCCTGTGACTAGGTATGGAAACATAAAACGAAGTAACCGAAAACTCCATTTTGTGATACCTAGATAGAGGTGCTATACTGAGTTGCTAAAATACTAAGATATTTTATAAAATCGTTGTTCATAAAATCTGCTTAAGAAGCTGTTATCATTGTTCACACCTTTAGAAGCAAGAGTTTACTGGGTGAAGGACACGGTATTTGGGTGACCTAGGAGTAACGTCCAATACGACAACAATTACAAAGTTCTTCCATCAATAATTAGCAACTATAGCCGATGCTTTACGTGAAATGTATTCAGTAGACCCAGGGGTCTCAAACTCAAACCACCATGAGGGCCGCATGAGGGCATTTTTTTTATGGCCCAAGGGCCGCACCACCTTAGTTTTCTCTCATGACACCTTGTGACACCAATCATTTTGTGGGCCACAGGATACGGCTTGGCAGGCCGCATGCGACCCGCGTGCCGCGTGTTTGAGACCCCTGCAGTAGACTATCCTAATTAATATATATTCATTCACATGCAAAACATACAATTAACAATGTTGAGAATAACCTATCACAATATGAAATAAATATATAGGCGTTAACATGTTGAAAATGACCTTTCACGATATCAAACATATAGTCATTAACATGTTGAGAATGACCTATCACAATATGAAATAAATATATAGGCGTTAACATGTTGAAAATGACCTTTCACGATATCAAACATATAGTCATTAACATGTTGAGAATGACCTATCACAATATGAAATAAATATATAGGCGTTAACATGTTGAAAATGACCTTTCACGATATCAAACATATAGTCATTAACATGTTGAGAATGATCTATCACAATGTGAAATGAATAGTCATTTTACATATAAAGAATAATATATAACAATATGAAATGTACAGTCATTAACATGTTGAGGATAATATTTCACAATATGAAATGAACAGTCATTAGGATGTTCGTTTGTTGCGCGTCAAGTAATAGTCCCAGCCGCTAGCTTAATTAATAATGTACAGTTCTATAACCAGTAATATTTACCAGTAGATTGTTTTACAGAAATAGCACATGTCCTTCTAGCTAAATAGAACAGTTAAAGGAGATCATCATTTTTAAAACACTGGATCTCTGATGGAAATTCATGTGTGTTGTCAAAATTTGACTCGGGCTATGTTAGACGAACCATGTGAATCTATTTCGATGAGAATGTTTACAATGCTTCTGCCTAAAGTGTGTCAGTTCCACTACTAAGCATTCCAGTTGTTGGATATTCATGTGAACGGGTGATTACTGGATGCAGATTTACTGTGATATATTTGTGACCGGATATTTGCATTATTTGAATTGGAACAGTAGACATAAACAAAGTTTAGTTAGAGTAGAAATTGCATCACATAATAAGAAAGATTAGCTATTTCCTGTACTGATCTGAGGTATGACAGAGAGTTCAAGAAACGTTTTAGATCACTGTGTACGTTACTGAAAAACTACTATCAGATAGGTCAAAGGGAAAAACTAATAAAGTGCCAAACAGTTCTACGTTTATTTTGGAAACATTTGAAAACAACAATCTTTAAAAAGGACACAGAAATTATCTCAAAAACGGTTTGGCACGAGTATTTTAAAGAGCTCCTACAAAATGAAAACCCCTCTGTATAGTAATCTTGACAATGATAATGATAATACTGTATAGTAATCTTGACAATGATAATGATAATACTGTATAGTAATCTTGACAATGATAATGATAATATTATATAGTAATCTTGACAATGATAATGATAATATTGTATAGTAATCTTGACTATGATAATGATAATACTGTATAGTAATCTTGACTATGATGAAGATAATACTGTATAGTAATCTTGACAATGATAATGATAATACTGTATAGTACTCTTGACAATGATAATGATAATACTGTATAGTAATCTTGACTATGATGAAGATAATACTGTATAGTAATCTTGACAATGATAATGATAATACTGTATAGTAATCTTGACTATGATGTGTATAGTAATCTTGACAATGATGAAGAAGATAATACTGTATAGTAATCTTGACAATGATGATGATAATACTGTATAGTAATCTTGACAATGATAATGATAATACTGTATAGTAATCTTGACTATGATGAAGATAATACTGTATAGTAATCTTGATAATGATGAAGATAATACTGTATAGTAATCGTGACAATGATGAAGATAATACTGTATAGTAATCTTGACAATGATGAAGATAATACTGTATAGTAATCTTGACAATGATGAAGATAATACTGTATAGTAATCTTGACAATGATGAAGATAATACTGTATAGTAATCTTGACAATGATGAAGATAATACTGTATAGTAATCTTGACAATGATGAAGATAATACTGTATAGTAATCTTGACTATGATGAAGATAATACTGTATAGTAATCTTGACAATGATAATGATAACACTGTATAGTACTCTTGACAATGATAATGATAATACTGTATAGTAATCTTGACTATGATGAAGATAATACTGTATAGTAATCTTGACTATGATGAAGATAATACTGTATAGTAATCTTGACAATGATGAAGATAATACTGTATAGTAATCTTGACAATGATGAAGATAATACTGTATAGTAATCTTGACAATGATGAAGATAATACTGTATAGTATTCTTGACAATGATGAAGATAATACTGTATAGTAATCTTGACTATAATGAAGATAATACTGTATAGTAATCTTGACTATGATGAAGATAATACTGTATAGTAATCTTGACAATGATGAAGATAATACTGTATAGTAATCTTGACAATGATGAAGATAATACTGTATAGTAATCTTGACAATGATGAAGATAATACTGTATAGTATTCTTGACAATGATGAAGATAATACTGTATAGTAATCTTGACAATGATGAAGATAATACTGTATAGTAATCTTGACTATGATGATGATAATACTGTATAGTAATCTTGACAATGATGATGATAATACTGTCGTATCGGAAACTGTCAGTATCTTAGAATACGTAATAATGGATCCAGAGATCATAACCAGTTTAATTCAATGAAAAACCCCAACTCCTGAATCAGATATGAATCCAATTATACGATACCAATTGACCAGTAAGATTGTTTTACCTTTCCTAAACTCCATTTTCAATAGAATATTTCATTATGGTAAATTTCCCAATGAATGGACTAAAATCATTATTTGCCCAATATATAAAAATGAAAGCAGAGATGATCCTAGTAATTAGCGAGGTATATCCCTAAATAATACACTATACAAGGTTTTCACAAATGTTTTAACAAAAGAATTTACTCTTGTGCACAGAAAAATATTCTCATTGACGAGACACGGGCGGGTTTTAGAAGGAAATAAAGTACTATTGATAACATTATTATTTTTACAAGCTGCAGCGCAAAAGTACTTATCCAAAATTAAGGGAAGATTTTATTGCCCTTTTGTTGATTTGAGAAGAAATATTCATACAATAGAGGATGAATTTCAAATTTTTGTCGTTTGCCCACAATATGATATTATTAGAAGACAATATAAAAAAAAAATGTGTATTATGTACAACCAAGCGTTGAAAAGTTTGTCTCGCTCATGGATACCAGTAATGTTGTGACGCTGTATAATTTATCACACTACCTGTTCAGTTCATTTGCTAGGAATGAGGCGCCTTTTATCTCTTTCTGAACAAAATCATGTGAAATTGTTACTAGAATTTATATCTCACCTGTATTAAAGAAAATGCGCGGCGTTCCAAGTGTGTTTATCATAAATAGAATTTTGCATTGTGCGCTGGAGACCTATATTATTGAAATAAAGTGATTTGATATGATTTGATTAGCTCGTTGGAGTTATTTTACCGAGTAAAAAAAAAATGCTGTGGTTGGACGCCATTCTGTCATTTGGGTGACCGGCATATGTCCACATTCTTTTCTAACCAGAGGCGAGTTTATTTACTCTCATACAAACTTCTGATTAAACCAAGCTTGTCATATGGTGGGGTCCATGTTACCGCAAACTCCAGCCGTCTGTCCAAGGACCAATGTACTTTGTTTTATTTGCAACGAGCTCTGTGTAGTAAATTGTCCATTTTTAGACAGACGTAACCTTTTCTCCAATGCCTATTGGGCAATCGAAACCAAGAATGCCCAGCAAAATGTTGATAATAATAGTACAAAAACTTCCGAAGAAAAAAAAAGGGGGGGGGGGGGAGAGGGGAAGGAAAATACCCACGGTCAGTAAAGACAATACATCGCAAATATTTCATGGGCTTATTAGGACCAGTCAGATTCACATAAAGTGATATGTGGGCATGGTGAGATATCAAAATTGTTAAGCTTCATACACTATATGTAAAGTGTACCAACTGCTATGTATATTAAATTTATTTTGTGTTCTTGACCTTTGTCCGTGATTGAGGGTAGAATAGTTACGGCTTACCTGACTTTTATCCTTTTGTTTACTAATATTTAAGTTCAAGATATAAGCCCGTTTACAATATTTACAATGATATGGAAGCGAACTTCTGACCCACATTATGGTCATTTTAATGTGTCTTAGGTTTTATATAAGGTTATGATAAAAAAAATTAATGCTTTCTTCCTTTATGTTCATTCGTTGAAATTATTTACTGCTGTGTTCAGATATAATTTGAGAGGAATTATTTATTTTAAAAATATTCATTGTAATTACAAGGTGCTCGTTGATATTTTCCACAAAATCACTATTTTGGGGTTACTGTGAGTTCGCTCAAAGACATTCAGGATTACGTCACTGTGATACATCAAAACTGTTGGAACATAAACCAATTCAAGACTATTGGTACATCAGCACATTCAATATTGGAATTCATTCGGAACACTCTATACTTTTCGATTTTTGGTTCAACTTCTAGGATTATTTTATTTAATTCACAATCTGTAAGTTCCACTTGAATGTTGGCATTGTAACTCAGACAAACATATTTATTTGTTGATTTGTTAATTAACTTCTTTCTCTTACTTAGTTTAAGACCATAGACCATACAGTCGTAACACAACTATGTGATAAACATGCAATCATGCACTTTACGCCATGTTTGATTAATCTGACAAACGTTTGCTTGTCTGACCCCAAAACGAAATAGACATGTAGTTTACATATTTTAGGCTGTTTATTTTATCCTATTTATTTTAAAAATTATTATTATTAACTTTCTTTAGTAGATTTTTAATTATATTTAAAACTTGTAAATAACAAATAGTTCAGGTTTGTGTACATAGACATTCACAAATATATATATATATATATATATATATATATATATATATATATATATATATATATATATATATATATATATATATATATATATATATATATATATATATATATATATATATATATATATATAGTTATATATATATATATATATATATATATATATATATATTATGTACGCTGTATCAATGATATACCACGAGATGTATAAATCTTTAATTAAAAGGAAAGGAGGCTTGCCGAGTTTCCTTTTAATGAAAAATTTATATAAAGAGTGGTATATCATTGATACAGCGTACATACTGTACATATATTATATTTATATCACATACAAATAAATATATTTGCCCTTTGAACGGAGTTAAAATTTACTATAGGCAGCTGTGTATTTACCGAGTGAATGAACTCCTCACATCCCCGAGTGTGTCCGCTACAAAATGTAGTTTTGTGCCTTTTGTGGCTATTCACAATCACCTTTGCATACTGATAAGTTGATTGTTTTCTTTTTTAGTTTCCATTTTTCTTCACATTGATTAAATCAATATAATACACACTTACGATTTAAACATGACAGATGGTTTTAATGATGAAAGTAGAGCACTACAAACACATGGTTACCTTCGCCATTCACATGAACGCTTAGCCATTCACATACCGGCGCATGTAAATTAATGTGGAATAGTAACTAAGCGAAATGACGAACCAGCATGAGGTAATTAAAATATTTTAATATATTTACAGTTAATTTAAGTCATTATTCTGCATTAGTAACAGTACCACCGACCATAAACTCTCTCTCTCTCTCTCTCTCTCTCTCTCTCTCTCTCTCTCTCTCTCTCTCTCTCTCTCTCTCTCTCTCTCTCATCCTTTGGTCGGTTTGACATAACTTTCACCACCATTCATAAGTCCAGAGCCATCGTGGGATGACACAAACGAAAATCCTCAAAGCCCCTCATTTCATAGATTTTAGCCTGTATGTTGCTACGATGGTCCAGAGAGAGAGAGAGAGAGAGAGAGAGAGAGAGACAGAGACAGAGACAGAGAGAGGCCTTTGGACATTTTCATATGTAATTAATAATAATAGAATTTTAGAACATTATAATATGTTTAAGAAACAACTAACAACTACAACAACAAAAAATTAAATACATCACAGTATGTGTACCACGTAACCGAGAAATGTACTGTAAACGTCAACATGGTTTGCAACTTTGTTTCATTGATAAACACTGTAGATAAATCCCAAGGAAAGTGCACACACCATTTTTGGTATGACCCGACCCTTGTTCGAACCGGGGTGGGCGCTCTAACCAATTTAGCTACCGAAGCGGTCCATATAACTGTTTGCATATACGTATCTATTTAAATACCTTATAGTTTATTCTATGTATCAAAATACACGTGTGTAGATATTTTCCTTTTTTTTTTTCTTTTTTTCTTTTTTTTACAGACAGATCTGTGACTTACCACATCCGTTTTCATCCGAACCGTCTTTACAATCTCGAATACCATCGCAGATATATCTGAATGGCAAACAATCATCTCTGCTGTGACATTCAAACTTGTCGGGTCGACAGCCTGAGTAAAATCAATACATCTTTATAGATTTTTCCAGATGGTTACCCGATATCATAATATCATAATCTTATATCTACCTGTAAAAGTCATTTGATATCTTGCTATATAATACGATCATTAGTTAAACGTTTGTTTTATAAATTAAAACAAAAAAACTTGCTTGATTATCTTGTAGATATAATAACAAATAAACAGCCTTAGAGAAATCTGTCTTAAGAAAGAAATATAATTTTCAAATTAGAACAGATAATACTGTTCTGTTTCTTTACCCAGTTTTTCAACACCGATTATTTGCTGTGCTGGTGATTAAGAACTCTCTCTCTCTCTCTCTCTCTCTCTCTCTCTCTCTCTCTCTCTCTCTCTCTCTCTCTCTCTCAAACATAGAGAAGCAAACAAATATTAGTGTCATCATCGAAAACAGCGTTTCTTAAAAATCATTGATTTTTCTAAATCTAATGGCAAAACATGACACAATTTATAGATTTCAGAGATATTAGGTATTTTTGCAAAGAAAAAATAATTTATGATAAATACAGAACAGAAATATACGGCATTGACCACAATACTTACGTAATATTGCTGCTGATGACAAAACTGATAATCTGAGATTAGTAGCAGTGATGTCAAAAATTAGTATCATCAGAAAGACTGGTGGTGATTTCTTCATCTTTGTACAAGGCTAGGTCTAGCGTACAGAGTAGTACTGATGTTGACGAATCGGTTGCGGTATCCGGTACGGTAATGTATCTTATATCAAGAGGAGTAATAGTCAGTGTAGATACTTCTTACCCTATATATCTCAAGGATGTTCATACTTATTGCTTATGTGAAGAAAACGTATATATCCATGTAGTTATTCAACCATATATTACTACTAATACCATTTGTGCTACTACTACTACTATTGCTACTACTATAAATAATACTACAACTACTACTATTACTACAACGGCTACAGCTACTACTACTAAAACTACTATTACTGCTACTACTGCTAACCATTACTACTACTACTACTACTACAAAACTGCTATTATTACTACTACTACAACTAAAACTACTACTACTGCTACTACTACTACTACTACTACTACTACTACTACTACTACGGCTACTGCTACTACTACTAAAACTACTATTACTACTACTACTACTACTGCTAACGTTTACTACTACAACTACTACTGCTACTACTACAACTACTATTACTACTACTACTACTACTACTGCTACTACTACTAGAACTACTATTACTACTACTACTACTACTACTACTACTATTACTACTACTACTACTATTACTGCTACTACTACTACTAAAACTACTACTACTTTTACTACTACTACTACTACTACCACTACTACGGCTCCTGCTACTACTACTAAAACTACTAATACTACTACTGCTGCTACTACTACTAAAACTACTAATACTACTACTGCTACTACTACTACTAAAACTACTATTACTACTACTACTAAAACTACTACTAAAACTAGTACTACTACTACTACTACTACTATTACTAATGCTGACGTTTACCACTATTGCTACTGCTGCTGCTACTACAACTACTATTACTACTACTACTGCTACTACTACTAAAACTACTATTGCTACTACTGCTATTACTACTGCTACTACTATTACTACTACTACTACTGCTACTACTACAAAAACTACTACTACTACTACGGCTCCTGCTACTACTACTACTAAAACTACTACTACTACTACTACTACTACTACTACTACGGCTCTTGCATCTACTACTAAAACTACTACTACTACTACTACTACTACTACTACTACGGCTCTTGCTACTACTACTAAAACTACTACTACTACGGAGGCTCTTGCTACTACTACCAAAACTACTACTACTACTACTACTACTAATACTACTACTACCACGGCTCCTGCTACTACTACTAAAACTACTACTACTACGGCGGCTCTTGCTACTACTACTACTACGGCTCCTGCTACTACTACTACTACTACGGCTCCTGCTACTACTACTAAAACTACTACTACTACTACGGCTCCTGCTACTACTACTACTAAAACTACTACTACAACTACTACGGCTCTTGCTACTACTACTAAAACTACTACTACAACTACGGCTCCTGCTACTACTACTACTAAAACTACTACTACTACTACTACTACGGCTCCTGTTACTACTACTAAAACTACTACTACTACTACTATTACTACTACTACTACTACTACTACTACTACTACTACTACTACGGCTCCTGCTACTACTACTAAAACTACTACTACTACTATTACTACTGCGGCTCCTGCTGCTACTAAAAAAACTACTACTACTACTACTACGGCTCCTGCTACTACTACTACTAAAACTACTATTACTACTACTACTACTACGGCTCTTGCTACTACTACTAAAACTACTACTACTACTACTGCTATTACTACTACTACTACTACTACTACTACTACTACTACTACTACTACTACGGCTACTGCTACTATTACGAAAACTACTATTACTACTACTACTGCTAACGTTTACTACTACTACAACTACTACTGTTACTAATACTTCTACGGATGCATGGAAATATTGAATGCACGTTGTAAGGATTTTACCCAGATTTAATATAATATTTCTTAGGTTATTTCGAAATATAGATACAACAATATGAATTTTGATGCCCTCATGTTCAGAGTTTATTATTATTATTATTATTATTATTATTATTATTATTATTATTATTATTATTATTATTCTTGTTGTTGTTGTTGTTGTTATTATTATTATTATTAGCTAGCAATGATGATAATAAATAAATTATAAATGACAGTTTTTACTGAATTAATTCGTATTTGTGTCATTTTGTCCCCAAGGCTTTCAGTTAGCACGGCTCTAATGAGTGATGTAACCTGTTAATGTAAATGTATTTGAACACGAAGAAGAAACAATGGGCAAACCTATATTAAGTAGTACCCTTTTACATATATCCATACATATTTGACTACCTACACACATTCATACTGACAGAATGATTGATAGAAACACCTACACCTATAGATCGTATATATTCGATATAACTCGTTATACCGCCACCATCTCTTATCGCCTTTCCAGACTATTTCATCTTCGCTTCAAAACACTACTCTTGCTTACCGACATCGGTCAGCCTTTAATTTTGATAAAAATCCCAGTTTCACGACAAAATATCTATGGTATATAGCCAGTTGTTTCCGCCATCATTAATATAATATCCTTTTATATCCTCCGTATGTCGTTTAACAATTCTTCAAACGGTAATCGCGTTTTTGTGTATTCTGAACACCGATGCACACACACACACACACACACACACACACACACACACACACACACACACATACATACATACATACATACATACTCAATTCGTTTTAATATAGGGCAGTGAGCGACAAAGTTGAATGAGCCTTTTGACTTTACAGGATGTAGCACTTACGACGGTGACGCTATGTGACGACAGAAATCCTACATCAGAGAAATTCAAAGCAATTATCCTTGCATAGTACATAATTAGCAAGTAGAATCCTTACAACGAATTATTTTCAGGATGGTAGCAAACAGAGAATCTTGTTTAATAAATGCACAAAATGACCGTGCAATAAAATAACAATTTGTGAAATATGATTTCGCA
>JAECUM010083731.1:0-15341 GCA_016617855.1 Megalonaias nervosa | reverse complement strand
TTTTGGTCAGTCTCTTTCATTTCTTTTGGACAAACAAACCTGGCACTCAAAGAGTGTAACGGAAAAAGAAAAACACTTCAAGAAATTTCTTGCTGCTCCGATCGCCACAGTAGCTGAGTCCAGCTATGTCCATTCATCAGATGGAACATACAAGTGCAAGCGACCGAAACAACGGCCGGACGAAAACCGGGCCAACGGAAAAGACCAAGAGCTGAACGGACAACAGATATAAAGCACCTATAGTTAACAAACATTTTTTAACATGTACATGTAAGTAATTAATTAATTAGTACATTGTGAAATAAATTATGTAAGGTTGTAACTGCTTTTATTGCTACCTGTATGACAGATACATCTGTAGTTGGGAAATAATCGCTATTTTAATGTATTTCGCCACTTTAATAAAAGATAAAATATAACCTTATTTTAATTCTAATTTGACTTTACATTTACACCTGTATATGAATGTAATCACCTTTACAGCGTCAAAAGTTACCAAAAAGGCGCAGTATTGTGCGTTTCACAATACAGTTGCTTATCCGTTACGACAGAGAACTCGAAAAAACTAAGGATGATGTCATTAATTCAGCCCATGACTGTCAATTATCAGATAATGACTTCACATGACAATTTGAATAGCAGAAAGATATGATAATTCTACCCTTGATCAATCAAGTTAACGAGTTTATTTTAGGTATTAGAAATGGCCGACATTAACATTTAACACGCAATAATTAGGACGAATTAAAGTTATTTAAATTGTCGGAAATTGCATAAAATGGAAAAAACAAACTGCCGAACAAACTCAGCAGCGGAAAATACAACTTGAATTGACGCAAATAAAGAAATAATCATCAGGCCTATGAAAATAAAGACTGAAGTTATGAGATAGAATAGAAACATCCGAGTATATTTAGGCATATTTAAATATATTTTATAGATTTGGATAGTATCGGCATGTTTCAGTAGCATTTAAATATACTTTTTGGGAGGTCTTCGGAAGTATTTGGGTATATTTTGCAGTATTTGTATATACATATGCATGCATCCAAGGATTAAAGCCAAAGGTAACGATGCATGCATATATATATATATATATATATATATATATATATTGATCATCAGAGTATATATCTTTTCATGGAGAAATAAACACCAAATTACCAAAAGAACAAATTTGACCACACAAAGTCCAGTCCAGTCACAGAAACTATATAGCAGACAAAACGTTATAGCATATACATAGCAAACATGGACAGTAAGAAGAATATGTCAATGGGTGATAGTACATAACATATAACAAGTTATTAATTTTATAGAATAAAGCTATCAAGTATTGGGAGAGGAGGAAATGAGGGGGTCTGTATATACAGGATCCTCAGAGAACGACTCATCCAGGAAATTAGCAAATTAAAAGAAACCACCGCAACAAAAACGATCATATAAATACATTTTCGTTTCAAACTTCTTTTTGATTATTTACTGAAAAAACAACACATAAATATTAGAGGGTGGGAACACGAACACATAAAAGCCTTTGAATGTTTCGAACAAAGAGCCATGGGGGAGGGACATACTCGAGGCCAATAGCTAATTATATCTAAATGTCGAAGGTGTGCCCACAAATAAAAATTAAGATTATTCTAGAATATAGATATCTGCAATTAAGTATACAAATTAGGAACATATATGTCGTCCCGGACTCAGTCGATAATTTCCGAGCAAATGGAAATTGGAGATGTTCGTTACGTTTCGTACAAAGAATTTCTAATTGCTTTAGTAATTTAACGTATTTCATTTTGACCCAGAACTTCACATTGCAATGAATTAAAAAATTTCTTTAGTAGTAAATGCATCACGTGCTTGTTTCGAGACAGTATTTGAGAATATTTGGGCAGTATTTGAGTATATTTGGGCAGTATTTGGGTATATTTGGGTGTATTTATGTAAATCGTGCTGCCGGCTGATGTACCAATATCCTATAATAGCGTTGATGTACTAACAGTCTTGATGGATCACAATAATATAATCCAATATGACTCTAAATGAATTCACAATAATTCCAAAATAGCGATTTAGTCCGAACGTATTATTGTGCACTTTTAAATGTTCAAATGAAGAATTTAAATAAATAAATCCTCTCAAATTAAAACTGAACACAACTAAAGGACTTATTCCATAATTCAGATGTTACAGTAGAAATAAAGAATTTCGGTTTGCTTCTCTCTTATATAGAACCCTAAGTCGCACTGTTCTGACCAGGATGAGGTCAAAGGTTCATTTCTAGAACATTCTAAGTTGTCAACAATAACAGGTCTATTACTAAAGCTTTAGTAAAGAATTTGGAAAAAACTGCAGGTACATCAGGCTAGACCAGTGCTGGGCAGCAACGTGACAGTCAGGTATTTACATGAACCTGGTGAACTTGAAGGTGCTAAAAAGGAGCAACCGATCCTATCTGGAGCGTAACCACTCATATAATTTCCAGCGTGGTAAGATGAATGAGTAGGCCAGCAATCTAGAGACTAGATTTTGGCGCTGTCTCAATGTGGATTTGTCCGTGAACAACTACAAGTAATTCGTGAAAATACACAATTACAACCAGGGTGGATTCGCGCCAGCAAAAATCACTAGCCCATCGGCGTCGGCTACACTCAAGACGTGTCAGTGTGACATTTTCGCTTGTGCAGCCGAGACTACTATCGATTCTGTCCACGATGAATTGTCGTACATCATTAGGAAAATATTCCCACAATATTATTGTGTTACGGCAGGCGCAGTGATTAATTTGTCATTGCTTCAGCGTCATGATAAATTCAGCATCAAGATCAAACTAGCCTTTCTATTTTTTTTGTCATCTCGCTAATATCCAGCTATTTTTTTCTTTACCGTGCAGGGAACTTTAGAGGTGGAACCCACCTGAGATTGATTATCAACCATTCTCCGCAGCTGAGACATTATTGTAATACACTAAATTTGACCATTCGACACGATCATCGACAATCCAAATATTAGTATCTGAGATTGTTATTCCCTGCGTTGAAGGAACTGTTACTGCATATCCTAGAGTCCAGGACGATGGTTGTGTCAGAGCCGCCTCAACAGCCTCCACGGGAACAAGAACTATATCATTAAGAACGAGATTTTGCTGCACCACAGGGTACGTTCTTGGAATATCAACGAGAATATTCTAGCGACGAGGGTCCGCTGAACGATAACATATTGGAACTGCCAACATTGGAAATTTTTCCTTATGAAGCTCAAATAATCTACGCTGAAGTGAATCGCGAACTATTTTTCTTGATGCAACTATCAGATTATTTGAGAGCCATAAGTTCCAGAAGTCATTGGTCGCCGTTTCTGGCATTACACTGCGTAGTATCTCACATCCAATCTTGTCCAGCCGAATATCTAAATAACACTTTCAGCTTTCATAATGATTCATCGCTAAGCCAATGATCAAATAACATTTCCTCATAAATGTCGACATAATTTTTTTTGCTTATTCTGTGAAAGCCGCACATGATAACTGCAGTTTGTTTTGTTTCTAACCAACCAAGAAATATTTCTAAATTTGGACACAGTACATATTTTGTCCCCAATGATGATTTTGGGAACATATTTCTCACCCATACGAGTTGATGTCCACACATCCCTTCCATCGAAAGAACTTGTGGTAAGTGCAAGACTTAACGCCGTTCTGTCTTACAATGTCTAGCAAGCTGGTGAGTTGGGGTTAGTACTATCATATAAAAATTTCTAAATAATTCTAATGCACGTGCTGTTTTATCAGAACCGCCAGGACCATTAAGATAAACCGTTCTATGTCGTGAAATGGGATCATGAACCGATGGTGCCGATGACGATTGTGATAAATTATCGTTGCGGCAATACACATGACGAGGTTTAAAATCTGCAAATTTAGAATAATTACGTATTCATTCATGTTTTATTCTCCAATGGCTCCAAAGAGTTGAGTCGGTGTTGTCAATATGGAATGTTTTAAACTTTTTAGGTCTATGCTTGATTTACTTATATGAAATGAGTCTGTGGCGACTTTAACAGCGTCCTTTCGAAATCGGTTAATCATCGATAGCAGGTTTATTGATCCATACGCCAGCATCGAAGATCTGAGATCAGTAAGCTGGGGCGAATCGACTTCGTAGTAGCACACGATGGTACCGATTGTGGTTCCGTCTGGTAAGTTTACACACTCCCTGGACGCTAACACCCCTTTTGCCGCCGTATCTGCAATTAAAAAATCAAGTTCTGCTCGGTCCAAAATTAACCTTGTACATGTTATCAGATGAAGCTCCCTGGGTAAATTTGACAATAATATTTAGGCTCATATCCTTTGCAAACGATATACCGTCATCCTCTGGCAGCCAGACCCTTTTTATGACCCATATGAAATTATTGCCATACCCACCGTCAACGATGTCAATATCCCTGCATCAAGCATATATCTCAATAGCACTATTGGAACCCAACCACGTTTATTTTTTGTATAGTAGTCAGAAGATTTATCCCCGTATCTGGTTTATTAAAATGACGACCAAACCAATACTAACCAGATGAATGTTTGCTGCAAACTCAAATAATTCAATCTCTGCAAATCCAGTTAGCAGTTACTGCTAATAACGGACCATTTATTGCAACTCTGGTCATTTCATGTGTTGGATAACCAAACTGTGAGAAGTGCGGGCTCACATTCACCCGCGTCAAAAAAACTAGCAGGTAACAAGCCACCACGTCAAATGAAATTACATCGGCGGAATTGTATTTTGTGTTCCAAAGGCCGCCATGTCCTAATTCAATACATGAACACGATATATCATCAAGAAGTCCCGGGGTGTTGGGTGCCATGAATTTGATTGTGTTGGGTGACACGAACAACCACAGACGAGATTGTAAAACAAATATTCAGCAATTCATCTGTATCGACAATGGTGTAATGCAGCGCTACCTGTTTCACCTGATCACGGAGAGATTCCTCGCGATAAAGGTTACCCGACTGCAGCACGAATACATCAAACCGGGATCATGATTCCGATTCTTGATCGCTCTGAAACAGCCAGACTGATACAAGATCGTGCTTGCTAATATGCTTACTAATATAAATGTCCTCAAAAATAATACAGTGGTAAAATCTAGCAGTTCTAGCTCTAAGGGTGTTCGTTTTGCTCCACTGGGTTCACCCGAGGGCGGGGTGTGGGTGGGCAAAAATTATCAATGACCATCCTATTGACCGTAGAGAGCGCGGGTAATTTAAAGTTTGGACAGCCCACTGAACCTCTAGGTTTTCGTTTCGCTACTAGAGGTTCGCCGGTGTGTGTGTCCACACAGAGATTATTTTTATTGGATAATGAATCAAGAAAATATTGACACTATTATATCTGAGATTAAAAAATTACAACAAGACGGTCTCGCGGTTCAGCTTGATGTTGAAAAATTCAAAGGCGATTTTGAAATGATACAGCAGCGACGGGAAGAGGGTAGATATACACTAGCGACAGAATATAGATTAATCACATTGCTCACCGCGCAATGGAAATGTTCCTGGCTAGTTTACATGATACACGATATTGATATATTGGTTCCACTGGCAAGCGCCGTTGAGAACATTAGATCAAAGCTGTCTCACCAATATGAAATTCTAGCGTTTGTAGGTGTATGTGCGAGACAGCTAATAAACCTGTGGTGGATTGCTTGCAACGGAAGAATTCCGATTTCGAATTCAAGCAATCCGATACTGAATCGTGACGAAAAAATCATGATTGTGTGTAAAAAAAAATAAAAAAAAAATCAATGTTTCCCCTCGACAAAAAAGATGCGTCAAATATTCTTTTGCCATTGGAAGAGGAATGCGCTATTTGTTATTGTCTATCGAGCACATACAACTAACTTGTTATTCTTGCACCACGGATGTCAAGCAGACGCCCGTTTTGGTCTGTCAGACGGAAATGCATTCGTGACAACCATGGAATATGACATTGTAAATGAACAGGATTAACGGGCACCGATACAATCAAATGACCCGTGGTGACCTCTGCAGGAAAGCTATGAAAAAGATATCCTTGCTGGGCCAGTTACCATCGATGGCATCACAAATAAGATTTGTAGAAATCATCGGCGTAATATTAACTATACCAGGCGATACATGACGACAGCCAACCATCGGATCTGTAGGTGCTCTTATTTTGCCCATGTCACAGAGATTTTCGGAAAATATTTGTCAGTTATGTCATTGAGAATCATCCGCATTTTATCGATATACAACCCGGATAGTTTAAAAGTAGGCAACTGGTCTTCGGTGATATTATAATATGCAAGAAATGCATTTTTGACTTTTACGACTTTACACCAATCATATCATCCCGGTGAATTACTGTGTCTATCTCAGATTTTGAATGAGTTCTGTATCAGACTTCACCTCTTTCAGATGTTATACTGTCTTGGTTATTCTTTGTTTAAGATCATCATTCGGATATTCAAGGATATACTTCTCCAGTAGATCCCTCAAATTTCTTTCTTTAATTGTATATTCCTCCTCTAATGAATCGATTAAAATATGGGCAGTTTAATCACGTCTATGCACTACTCCAGCAAGTCTTAATTCCCCCAGATATAGATCATCATAAAACCACACCACGTATTCTTTACCATCTAGTTTTCTCTCTATTTTCTGGTAGGGAGAGTCCATATTAGTATACTTTTGCAAAAATTTTCTATACCGTCGGGGTTTTATGAATATTTGCCTGATAAATAATCAGATCGTTGTGATTGAGCGCGTTCAGCATATATTTACGCTTCCGGCGGCCATCCCAGAACGGTTCTGATCGACCACTTATATATGTCAACGGCGTAGTCACGCGTTGATATTTTAATGGTAGCGCTCAGCGTTGGCCCATGTACTTTGACAGCTATCTTTGATTCTTTTTACGTTATATATTTGATTTTGCGCTGAGGCTCATCTTTGATTTCTTCGTTTCGATATGATCCTGTTGGAATGCTAAGGACTTTCCAGTCTGCGGCGGTATGGCAACTTTCATCAAGCTTGACTTCATGCGCTAATACCAACGAATTGTTAGCGTTTAATCCACCAAATGACTTTGCTGTGATATTTGGCTGGCTATAATAAAGTCGTAATTGTGCCATTGCGATCTGAAGTGACCGACTGGACCCTCCAGGTCCCATAGTCGCATGTATCTTAGTTAATAATCTAAAATCGATTTCCGGCTGCGTTGACGTCGCCGATATCACAGTGGTCGTCGTCGGTGTTGTGTTAGCGTTTATCTGTTCCAGTCGGGTAGTTATTTCTGTGGTCATTACTATATTTATACTAATTCTAAAAGTGGCGTTGGCAACATTGTCGCCAACAAAGTATTGCTGCTGACGTATGTCTTGTGATACTGATAATAACTATCACTAACTGTAGCAAAATCACTCCGTCGTTTAACCCCGTTGACAGTATCGATGATATGTTTATACACGCATGCGTCACCGCCCACGTTATTTCTGTGTGTTTGTGCAATTTCTTACTCGCACATGTTGATAGTGTTTCAGCCATAATATTAAGGATACTATCCTCGCCGACAACGAAAGCGACACCTATTCCTGTCACTGCCGATATCATGTGCGTCGCCGATAATGTATCTATTAAGGTTATTGCTTCAGTGACCAGCGAGGACACCTCATTTACAACATTGTCGATGACGATGATTCGTCTCCGGTAATTTTATGTTTTGTCGTGTGCTTGTTGATTTTATTTTTCAGTGATGCCTTCCACGCACATGCTTCATTATACCTGATGGACTGGAATTCATTGTCACGCTATACAGTAGTAAGTAATCAATTGAAGAGTTGCTGCTACGAATTCCAGACATCACCAATCCGTCGTTGCGTTTAATTGTTTGTCTTTGGGATCGAATATGAATATTTCCTCTTGATTTTAATATAGCGCGATTGACACGGTTCCGGAAAATCTATCGGTGGAATGATACCATGGACAAATCGTAAATATCGTAAATTTTGCGGAGATAAATACGAAGAACCTTGTACACCCAGGTGACCTCAGCGGTATGTTTGATGGTGTTATTTTGTTTTGACCATGCTGCTAATCCAGACCCAACTATGTATGCCTCACTGATGAACGAAGTTGTATGAATCACACCAGCCTCAACCTTTCTAACTCGCTCAGCGACATCGGGGATTCCGATGGATATATCTGCGAGCATTTTGTTGTTTAAGGCAACTGACGCTTGAACGTCGACAAGATCGCAGAGTTTTGTCTTAATTTTAGCGGACTTGACGTTGACGGCCATTGGACTTTCATAGCAAACATCGGTGATTTTATCAAGTGGTTGTAAAAGTTTCTGCGAGGACCCGTAAACGTGAACATCATACTCGGCGAGCAACGTGGCTAATTTACTATCAATTTTGGGGTCTCTACGTATTTCTACGTTGCAGTGTCATGGTCAGACGCTGGTTCTCTCAAAACAAAATTCTATTTCCGTTCATGTTGAGTTCACCGGTAATAGCAACGTGTTTACTGATCTCTTTTCTGATTGTCGCGATTGATACTCTTGAGTCTCTGGTTCTTCCGCCATCAGTAAATACCGGGATATTATCAGGGGTCGCACCAAAACTCTCTGGACAATATTAGTCTACCTAATACTGCTTGTCTTTAGCCGACCATGCTGATCCTGAAAAACAACAACTTCATCCCTGTCAACCCGTCAAACATCTTCATGTTTCTTTCTTGATTTTCCAATCTTGTGTTAGCTTTAAATACAACGAATATATGTCGTGGTGCTGAAATTCCCCGTTGAGATCCTATCTGCCATGTGAATGAATGTGCTGTGCTTGTGACTGAATCGGTCATTGTCATCCATGAGAGCGTTAACTTGCCAGCGCTATCCATGAACGATAACTATCGTTGTTATTCAGTGCTTGATCCATCGTTGGCATCAATAATGCAAGTTTTGATAGTTCCACTTTACAAGCAGCTGTGGAATTATTTCCCCAGACTAAATCATTGTCACTGGCCTTTCAAACTAACTCAACCGTATGTTTTGCTTCGGAGATAACTTTTCTAAAATGTTTGCAAAATCCAAAGATATATGACAACGGTATCACACAGCTGAATCTACCGTCGACATTAACCTGTGATCGTCGTGCTGAAAATCCCAAGCTGAATTCTGGATTACTGGCGAGGACTACCGGGGCTACGTCGGCGTCATTGGTGCGGTTGGTATGTGTTTTGGTCGTCGTATTTCATACTGTGTATGGTTAGAGTGGTCTGTAATATCCTTTGAGAACATCATTAATGGACCAGCAGACCTTGAATAATCATTGGAATATCTTGCAAGACCGAGCATTATCGTAGCTACATGGTGGTCAATGTGACATACTTCGCTTTGTCTACCATCAATGTTATATGAAGCTCTTTTAAATAACGCCACAATACTATTATTAACACATTCACATTTGTCTTTTGCTGCATATGCACTATTGTCATTTTTCACAAGTTTACCCTGAACTTCAATGAATGCCTCGGAGGGTAGGGAATATCTTGATGTAGCTTGGACTTGTAGTTCGACTCGTCCATGTTGGTTTGGTACTTGTGTTTCATAGGAATATTACTGATAATAATTTACAGACTCGTCTTTAAGTACAGAATCGTCCATGTCAAATACGGAGTCAGACACACGCATGAACATTTTAGTATATTACTTGCTGTTTAAAACGACGACAAACCAGGGCACTACCCGCTGTTAGGTTTTTAGTTATATTTTTTCCATCTCGGAAGCTTTTTGTTTTGTCAGGGGCGCGCTGGGTGACGGCACGCCAGCTAACTCCTTTAGTCATTCATTTGCGGCTTGATTGATTATTTTACTGAAACTTGCTGGCATCACTTCGGTGCTCGACATTTTACTGGATGCGGCTGCGAGTCTGTCATTGACATCTGATAATGCTTTACCAGTGGCATCATCAACAAGGCCAAAGCTTTATCACCAACACAATCAATGGCTTTCATTCCTAATTGTTTTGCAATCAGAATCGCTTTTGGGGCTATCTTTCTTTTAAATAAACCTTGAACAACATCACCGATCCCATTTCCGTAGACAACTTTATATACTGGTATTCGTGAATTTATCACCCTCACCACCACAGGTCCACGTTCAGCATTGCGTATAATCAAGCTATTTCGTTATCGCCGATCTAATTGATCAATCACTGTAGTAATCGTCGATAATTTCATCGATTAGTGCGCGAGAAACGCCTCTGTCCATGACACCAGCGGTAAATAAACGCTAACAGATCGCAGCTGCTTCACTGATGATTTCGGGTAAACTATTGCCGGCTCGTCTTCCACCAATCAGAATTTCCAGTCAATCAACATCAGCAAGGACGTTATTGGGAGAGTTTATCGTAAATCACCGGTGGAGAGGTTTGTATTTTACGACCACGATCGCGAGTGGCAAGGTTACTTCTGGTTGCCCCTTTAGGTGATTCTTAGTGTGGTTTCAGAGCTCTGGAGAGCTCCCCTAACTCAGCTTCTGTCTTTCTTCCCTTGTTTCAGATCTGGTTGTTACGACTGTTTTTTCTCCTTTGCATTCCTTCAACTTTTACGCCTCATTTTTGAAGTCTTTCTTCCATTTTCTGTCTTACCATTGCATAATGTTTATTTGCTACCAGGAAACGTTTTTCAAAATTATGAAAATATTCCTAATCTGCTGAATATTAAAAACAACGCGAAATACATCTTTAACCCAATCAGCAGCTTTTAGAATTTTAACATATTCGGGTTTGATATATTGACCTTTTCTAAAGTATCCAAATGTGTTTGGTTTTTATCTCTCATGGCGACAATACCTTTCTCAGGAAATTTATCTATTATGTTAGTTCTACCTTTGGTGGTGGCTAAACAGGTGGTGGTTGTGGCGTAAGACTTTTTGGTGATAATAGCAGTAATACGATTCTAGCCCGCGACATTGCTCCGCCGACAGATTCCCGTCGATATGGTTAAGTCGATAATGGGTTTCATTTCATATGCTCCTATATCGACTAAAGTCTTGATGAGAGTTTTAAGCTGCGTCAGATAGTCTTTGAGAAATCTGATTTGCATTTGATCTACTTTAATTGTTCTTTCGTCGAACTCATTGGTGAGAACCCGGTCAATCGGCATCCTAAACGACAGATTTTCTTTTGATCTCAGTCATCTTGTTTAATTTCAAAAGATCCGCTAACATGTCAGGAGTTGCTTGCAGGTTCATATGCTCTAAGTATTCATAAGAATTGGCCACCACTGCTACACGAAACGTTATAGTGTACTGATCACCACGATCATATCTGTAAAGATGATGAAAACATTTCTTAGTAAACTAATATTTCTCGAGAATGGCCAACCACATCCAGAAGAGATTCATACTTGAAAGAGTTCATTTTCTCAAGCACCTCCTAAGAGATCACTGGAGGTTGAGCAAAGTGTCCTTTGACGATGGCGTCCCCCTCCTTAAGAACACATGCCAATTATTCTCAAGTTCGTCCGCTTAAAACTCTCCAGGCATAGGTACGTGGTCGCGGCCAGCTGGGGATCCACCTTTCCTATGGTGTCCGTACAGGATCTCGTACATTAAGGCTTTTACGGCCTTAGGAGGATCCAGAAAGCATGCCTCAGGAACCGACGAATTTTCTGCGGATATCTCTATTATCGCATAGATGACTGTGTCACCAGCAGTGTCGCCAGTGTCATCTGAAGCGGTGCCAGAACGTTCGTCGAGCGCCATCACTTTCAGGATCGTGTCCACGTCATCGTACTCCAAGCCAAAGTGATGAAAAAATTTACGATGGCCTCACTCAGTTTTCGATTGCCGCTAAATCGTTCTTACCACGACTTTGTCGATGAAAAAGTGATCTTACAGGTGCGCGTCGTCGTCATCTTTTCAACCAAACTGTCATCGTTTCACATATCCAGTTTTTGCGATCGTATCCACGAGGTTCAGATGCAATTCGTTAATGATATCGTGCATGATGCCCTCGATGGTTTTGGCCAGCTGCGTTGATTATCTGTCGTTGCAAAATTTATACAAGGTCAAATATTTATCGATGGCGTCACTGAGCTGCTTCTGTTGCATCTCTCCCACGGGCAGGACGCTGCACAAGTTTGACGACATGGTCTTAGGAAACGACGTTTACCGAGGCTCCCAGGATGACGCTTTTAACCGTTTTCCGAGAAAACGTTTTCACCCTTGCAGATCCTAATCAGGTACAACCGGTATAAGAACTGGATTTGGATATGCACAAAATCATCATGTTCGACGATATCAAAATCGACCGCGGAAACATGAACCGGATCTGCGAGTATATTTAGTTTTCGCGAAACAAGCGGCGTAACATTATTTTTCTCACTCAGTCGTACTACGATGTGCCTAAATATATCCGACGAAACACAGGGTGCTTTATGCGCTTTGCAGGACTCGACAACAGACGCGATCGCGAGACAATTTCAGCGACATCACCGCGAAACTATTCAAAGACCACTACACCATGGCGATGTCGTCCTCCGAACCTGATTTTATGATGTTATCATCGTGATGCGAAAACTGTGCGGGAGTGCTATCGAAAAAGATTTGATGTATTTACATGAAGTTGATGTCATCATGCCGTTTCGAAACGATCGTCAGTGTGAGACGTTCTCAAAATGTTTATCGAGCAGTGAAGACAAGATAGGTTAGCAATTGTTTCAACGCGATGTCGCCGGGGAACTGTTCAAGCCGCACATCAATAAACTACACGAAGCGAAAATGACGCACGATGCCAAACAAGATCAGTTGCTGGATGCGCTCTAATCAACTCAGCGATCACAACAACGACTTCTGGATAAGTTAGTGCCGAAAGAAGCTGCACACGCAATTGCAGAAAAACCTAAAGCTAGAACAACCAGAAAAAAATCAGAGAGTGAAAAAACTTAAGCGACGTGAAGAAAAAAGTGCAAGCTAAAGCGAAGTTAAAGGAGATAAAGAAAGAAGAGGAACTTTATGGCATTAAAATTAATAGAGACACAAGGGCAAGAGAAAGAGACCAAAGAAATATTAGAAAAGCTGTACGAGTATGAGGAAAATGTTATGATTAGCGAGTATGAAAAAGGTACGACTGATGAAGCTATGAAGAGACATTGATTATTTAGATCCAGATTCGTCATTAGTTAAATTTCATGATAAAAGTGAAGACATTTAAAGATACTTCAACAGGAAAGGAGTGAGCCCTGATGAGACTTAATTCGATATTTCAGGTAAAGTAAACAATACTTATGGCAGAATCGCTAGCAGCCTCAGGAATACAGAGAAGGAGAAGTCACTTCAGAAAAAAAGAAGTAGTTGATGAAATAAAAGACATCAACAAGATGTTTGTTAAGCATGCTGAGCAAAGAAAAAAAAATATCTTGAGCAGCAGGAGCAGCGAGAACAGCAACAGGTTGCACAAAAATCACAACAATAACCGTCAGACTTAACTGATAGACTTGAATTATGGCTTTCAGATTCCGCGGATGGACAATTCATCATGACGTGGCGGTCATTGTGGATACCCAAAATCACTCCCTAGACGGTTCACATGCTCGAACTGGAATCGACGTTGGCCAGGTTCACCAAGAAACGTTAGAGCAACAGTTTGCCGATGCTCAGGTGACCACGTCGTGCAGAGTCATCACCAATCCAGGTAGCGAGCATTCCAGACACGGGTTCGTTTGTTTCAGCTGACAGAACAGCGCAGAGATCAAACTGGAAACAAGCACGTGTTTAAACATATGTCTGTTTCGTATTCATGTCCGCATCAGCTCCAAACAATATCCAGAGCCAGAGCTGGAGTGCAACTTCGACGTCGGAACCCGAAATTATTCTTGCGCGTACATGATGCTGATGGAAGCAAAGCAGAAGTACCAGGACGTGGACACGGGCACACAGGTCTCGTTGGAAGATTTAGCTAGCTTGTCATTTTATACAAAAAACCTTATTACTTGTTAATATAATTTGCCATGACTCATGAACAATAAAGCTAATAATTAATTTTTGTGTTCATCTTCAATACATTGTATACAATTATTGTTCACAATTATCCCTGCATCATAAGTCTACTGGTGAAAACCCTATGTTGATATAGTCATCTGTTTGGAGAAGACTTTCCAATATTTTGAATATGTGAATTTACATTCAAGAGGGGTAGCATGCTGCTGTGGCTGCCATAGTAGACATCAGATCGGCACCATTTTCATTTAAGACCAACTGGACAATATAAGATGTCCTTTGGTGAAAACCCAATGTCAAAATAACCTTATGTTCCAGTAGAGGCGGGATAACAAGATTTTAAAGACGGCTGCTATTTATGTTTACAACATACTAGACACCATATACGACAACCCCTCCTGCAATGGAAAAGTGGCCTCTAATAGGGGTAGCCTTTCCAGAGAGGAGTATATTTGTGAGAAGCACATGCATGTGTATGTAGTAAGAGCAATACGTCTAACCCCATGCAAAACCTATATCTCTGGAAACTGACTAATGTATGAGACGATTATGACGCATGTGTCAGCAATTAAAATCTGAGGTCAATTGGCACTGGATGCACAGAGATTCTGTAGAGACTGTGATTAATACTACAAAAGTGAGTGTTCATAATAATCTAACGCCTTTTCTCAAAAGAAGAGGGATTATTATATGCTCATTTTTGTCCCCTTCAACTTTACATTGTCGGAATAGTGCAATATTTTACGATACTGAACACCTTGATATTGAACGCACGCGTACGAAACGTGTGTTTACAAACAGCATAGTGTATTAGGAACTACTCTGCAATCAAATCATGTACACGCATGTAGTAGACCATTTAGATTCTGGTTGACTAAATTTGTTTGTGAATAAATAAAGAGGTTGTTTCGTCAGTTTGAAAGTATAGATAATAAAGTTAACTATGCGGCTGAGTTCACTAAGTCAGAAATGAATCATTCAAACAAGTCACGAATGTACGTGATATTCGCAATGTCAACAACGAACGTGAGAGACGCAGTAATTTAAAACACCGTTCTGATCATTGAAGCAGTTATTTAGGAGAAATATTCGTATCTTTTTGCAAATAGAATGGTTTAGACTACGAAGAGTTCTTTCTAGGGTAGAAAAGCATATTGAGGTCAAGGCCATCGCATATCTATCAGAGACGTACCATTTTACAAGTCTGTCAAAATACAAAATTCGAGAAAACATGCAACTGAAGGTTTTGGTAGGAAACTAAGAGCCTCAGAGCCAGTAAGTCAAGACGACGAAAAAATATTATTTCGGCTGGCT
>JAECUM010083729.1:0-16146 GCA_016617855.1 Megalonaias nervosa | reverse complement strand
ATTAAATTTGGTCATGGTAAAATCTTATTGGTTGTTCAATAATGTTATTTGTTACGTGACTAGGCTCGTACAAAAGTAGCAAAGAAAAGAGTGAAGCCAACAAGCTTTGCAAATTTAACAAAATAATTTATTTCCCTAGAAAAACAAGGTCAAAATATGAAAAAGGACTTACGGTTTATGAATCAAATCCAAAAACTAATCCAATAATTAAAAATATAAGTCCTATCACTAAAAAGTTCTAAGTGAATCAAAGCTCGAATCCCGATGAAGTTCCAAGATGGAAGACGATGACGTCTTCTATAATCTGCTTTGTGTTGTCGTGTAAACAGTTCCTTGTTGAATCACCAAGAATAATATTCCGGCTTTAGAATTCCGAATAATTTTCAGTAAATGTCTTTGTCCAAGAACTCTGATGATCACTAGTATTTCTAGGGTAAAAAAATTATTAATTCCGAAAAATAGAAAAATTTAAATCAAGCTGGCAACAACAAAAATAATACCTTTGAGCCCGAAGGCATGAATTACGACTGGCCAAAAATTACTATGATACGTCAGTTTTAACCCTTAACTGAAACTCAAAACGGATCACCTGATAGGACACGTGATCACTTCCTTTCAAGCGACGTAGTAACATTATATGCCAGATGTCGCGTCTGCCATGGACGAATTCGACTGCACTGAACGAATCTTATTATAAGATTCAATAATAAATGAAATTAAAAAAATTGTTTACAACAGAGCTGAAAGTGGCTCCGAAATTTAGGTCAGCAAAAGATGCAAAGTTTCCAACTACTGCGCTTTAATCAGGTTTAACAGAACTGAACTGAATTTTCTGGAAAAATGTCAAATCCAGCGAATAAAGTTATTACAATAACATGTAATGAAATAAAATAAAAAAGAAATTTTAAAACTAACACACAAGTAATTAATTTACATATACGTAACATGTTCATATATGTGCTCACGGCATATGTGGGATTAATCATTAATAGTGGATTATCAGGTAAGTCAATTGTTTTAATTTAAAGTGATTTTTATTTTTATTCACATATAGATAGTTTGTTGTGTAGAATATTTACTCCTTTGAACCTCGCATATTGTGCAGGCAGTCGATCTACCCATTTTGTGTTTGTAATCACACCCATAAGGAATACAAAGGTTTCTTTTAAAACGGAAAGGCTTGACCAATTCTTAATTCCAGGGTACAGTTAAGAACTGACGATACCAATGCATTCAAGTAGAATCTTTTTATATCAAAAAGAAAGTGGAAAGGGGGGGGGGGGAATAAATTAGTTTTGTTTGCTTTTTAGATTGTGACACGCTCGTTTGGGACAGGAAAGGTACTGTAAATACATGACATGTATATTTTAACAAATGGGTGAACGTCTTGTGTCGTTTAAAATCCGAATAGATGCATAAAGTTGTCTGGTAGATGAATTCTGTTATTATTGGTTTTCAAATGTAAATTTCACTTCTTGGGTGGATCTAATCTAATCTCCTAAATTTGGTCACTATTATATGTAGCCTGGTGCACGAGTTCATTAACTGTATTACTGTCAAAATTATGTCTGACTAAACTAGTAGATTCCAATTATTATTTTGTGTATGAGCGTGCTTGTGTGTGTGTGTGTGTGTGTGTGTGTGTGTGTGTGTGTGTGGGGAGGGAGCGTGGTCGGGGGTATCGTTCATCCAGACTCTTATAAGCTTTGGTTGCACGACCGTCTCAGTCTTTTTCTTTTGTCCTGCAGCTGATATAAGGAAAATGCGAATGTATGCTCTTTGGAATAAAATGTACACAAACGTTCGGCTACTGTGAATACAAATGCAATGTCCTGCTCTTGTGTATCCAACGCAAGAATATAGAAAGCAAACGATGGTACACATTGCTGCGTCTGACTTGCATGGTATATGCAAGATATATGTTACTAGCTTGTTGGTTGGGAGTTGTTTTTAAAAACAAACTTAATTTTGAATGTTTTTGGATGAACTGGTCCTGTTTTTAAGCATTTGTCGCACCTTGTCGTGAACGTACTAAATATGTTGAATTTAACCAAAGTTGCATTTTTATTGACCCAACCCTATTTTTAATTATTTTGCCTTGTAAATGAAAACATCGATTCAAAATATTACTAGCGGAGTTCTAAGTTTCTTTAAGCTAACGAAATCAACCTTATCTATTTATTTGTATATTGATTATATCACCTTTTGCCTGTGTCAAAGTGGATTGACTGTTATATCTTCTTTTCTTATGAAAGAGGTTCAAAGTATAGTTTAACAATCTGTTATTAATTTTTTTTAAATGGAGCGCTTTGGTTTATGTTCATAAGACTTTTTAAGTTGTGATGGAAGGAATGAGTATGTAAAGATTTTTTTCTGCAAGGCCATACTCTACGTTGTTTTATCATGATTATTGATAGCCCTAGGAGTCTATGCCGCCAAGAAAAAATTTCCCTCATTTGACATTGCGTCGACTAAAAGTTCGCATCTAAGAGATTTTGTGATCTGCTTAGCGTATAAATAACGCTTCTGAAGTAATATAAATGCTATTGATTTTGTTGTCTGAAAAAAAAAGCCATCCAAATTAAAGTAACAAAACTATCTGTTATACAATATTTATGGACTATGTTTTTCAACCCTTCTTTTTCTATGGGCCGTACAACTGGTTGACAACATCATATCCTTGGCAGGGCTCTTAAAAATCACTGGTCTCATCGTGTAAACCTTGGCTGTGCCAAGGAAACGTTATTACTTACTCATCCATGGGACTAGCTGCAGATTAGCACTTTGAGAAGAAATCTCTGTATGTTCTACCTTTAAGGAGCATCTAAGTTCAAAATCACTTAACACGTAGCGCACATCAGTCGTCAATAGTAGTATGAAACTGTCAGTTTTGCCTTTTTATTTTTTGTTCCCTTTGATGCTATTTCACCCGTCCTAGTCTCTGGCCAACATGACAATTTAGCCCCCACGCGAGCGTTTCCTGTTGATCACTTTAAATTTTGTCCTCCGGGGTGCTTGCTCACACGTGACGTGAGTGAGCCAGTCATGTGGACAGAGTCTCGTCAGAATGAAAGTGCCCGCAAAGTGTTTTCAAAAAAGGCAAAACCTAGCCTTTAGTACTACCCCTGTGATTGCAGAAATGAATCTTGCAGACAGATGTACTTGTTTACGGAAGCCTATGGTAGCGATCGATACAAATATTGCCGGATAATGTGTCTCTGCATGAGGATTATTTATTGATTGTATTGAGACTGTAGTGAATAAATTGAATGTGCTCTGTTTTTGATAATTGTGTCTACAGACAGACTTGCGTTAACTATTTTTTTTTCACATCTATGTGGCAAGACGTTTGTACTTGCAAAGAGATAAATATATTAGGTGAGTTGTGAATATTGTACTGAGGAAATGCGATGCCAGTTTATATACAAAATGTTGTGTTGTAGCGAAACTATTGATTGCCAAAGTATAATGAAAGAATTTATGGGGGTTACAAACAGAGCTGTAAACCTGCGAAACGAATGGAATGTCAAAAATGTAATCGATAAATTGAGATCGCTTTATCGTTTGAATGCATCATACATGTTCATTAAAGAAGCACAGAAGATGTTGTACGAATTTTCCCCCAAAATTCAGAATACATTGGTAAGTTGGTGAATCTGGGAGTGATTTTAGAAATAGAACGAAATAAACTTAGACAGAATTTTGGGGAAAATAAAACTAAAAGAATTTGCGGAATATCATGCATAAAACAGTAAATCCTCAAAAGAAACATAATAACTGCGTCTGAAACTAGTGACGTATATGATGAGGACAGTGAAAAAATGCCCAAGAGCAGGCCAGTTAAATAGAATGCTTTGAGGTCATAAGTATAAGATTGGTATCCGAACTAAAATTGTTTTGCAGGGCAATATACCACAATGTAAAAAAGAGACAGCGCAAATATTTAACAAAATATTTAGACGCTCTCATCAAACACAAAATTGTGGATGAAATTCACCAGAGGTTTAACATTACTGGGTACCTGCGACAGTCGCCTGACAAAATTTATGTTTCTGATGTACTCGATGATGATTCATTTGCGCTAGTCGAGGCTGACTTGTTTCTAAAAGATGCTTTACTCAACACTCTGAGATTGGCGTAGCTAATATTTTCGGCAATGGTTGATTTGCCACTTCGTGTTATCAATATAGAATACGAGTAGAGGGTGAGATGGCCACTTAATAATGCAAGCAGTAGGTACGGCATCAAACTCCCCGATAAGAGTCATCCTCAACAACATGGAAAATTGCATGAGCCTTCGGCTGGTACAATTCCAGTTCATCGATTCAACGCATTTTCTGCTTTCGTCCTTGGACAAAAAAGTGAACAATCTAACAGCGCAAAATTTAAAATCACTCGTCGATACAGTCCAACCAATACGGACCTATTGAAGAAAGAAGGCAAAGGTGTGTATCCCTACGAGTACACGAACGACTGGATCAAATTTGCCGAAAATCACCTGCCACCTATTTTATTTCTCACTGTCTCGCGAAAGTATTTCGGAAAAGATTACGAATATGCAAAGAATATTTGCTCTGCATTCGAGTGCAAAACCCAAGGTTACTATCACGATCTGTATCTGCGCACGGACGTGTTGTTGCAACTGACGTTTCTGAAAAATTTCATTACACTGTCATGCACGTGTACATGTTTGATCCTGTACATCATTTCTCGTTACAGGGTTGGGGTTAGAATGTGTTGATGCTTAAAACCAAGATCAATCTGTAATTGCTCACTGACATAGGTCTGCAGCTCTTTATCGAATGACCGATTCGTGGCGGAGTATCTATGTCATGTCAACAACCCAAACGTGGATGGATATGACCCCGCTGACCCAAACAGTTACATTGAGAAAAAATAACCTTTAGGGATGGGCTATGATGCAGCCACAACCGGTTGGTAGATTTTAATGGATCAGTCCTACGTACACTGAAATACAAAAACAATCATAACATTCACTGTTTCCACGGATACTTCTTTGAAGTTGACCTGGAATTTTCCGAACATTTACACGTGGCACACAATGATTATCCGCTGGCCTCAGAAGCGTTGTCGATGCCCGGTACTAAGTTGTTCCGGTATCAGTATCGATCGTTGATGGGTCCGGCCGCAAATACACTGAATGCACCAAACTGGTACCACGTCTTTGGACGAAACACAACTATGTACTATGCGCACGAAACCTTGGGTATGCGAGTAACCAAAATCCACCTTTGAGTTCAGAAAAATCTTTGATGGTGTACTTATTGCCGTAGACAGTCAAAAAAGAACAAGCTGGTGTCGTAATCGATGCTATCCTGTGACACTTTCCATCAAGACACTGTTGATGGAGGGTGCTGGTAGTCAAGCAAATGTGATCGATGCGACTATGTAAAAATGATAATTAAAACTGTTACTTATTTTATTAACAATGTACTTATTGCCGTAGACAGTCAAAAAAGAACAAGCTGGTGTCGTAATCGATGCTATCCTGTGACACTTTCCATCAAGACACTGTTGATGGAGGGTGCTGGTAGTCAAGCAAATGTGATCGATGCGACTATGTAAAAATGATAATTAAAACTGTTACTTATTTTATTAACAATGTCCTATCACGAAGTGATGGTCGGTCTTACTGAAAATCAACTTGCAAAAGTAACACACGCTATCCCAAAACAAATAATGGGGGTCACACTAAAACTTTCTACAGCAAAATTGACCGGAGATGTCTGTGTGGTTGACCCAAACAACCAAACACAAAATACCTCAGTGACATTAATATTATCCAAGTCAGAGGTTCACAAATGCAAAAGACTGGTGAGATATTTCCATTAGTTGCAGACATTCCAGCATTGTTGGCAACATCAGCTCCAGCGATTATAAAGCTGGAGCGTGAAGGGCTTTAGGAACTGCATAAGGGATGGCTTTGAAAAGGTGGTTGTAGAACTTATAGAAAAGGAAAATGTCTTCGATTACCAGGCCCGAGTCATCGAATTATCTCGGGGAGAGGACTTCGATTATATGGTCCGGTCATAGCACATGGAAGCGAAGCTTCTGGAGTGTCCTTTGACCAGGCTTGATTTACTCGGGACGGCAAAATAGACCAAAAATTTTCGCGGCGTTTTTATGAGTGATGAACTTGTATGGATGGTATCACGCACACGTGAAACTGGCATCGTCAATCTGGATTCTTCAAAAGGTCCTGGCTTTCACTGGGTCGCACACGAGGTAACACCTCGACATAGTTTATTTTGACTCGTACGGACTTGCATCGCCAGTTCAAGTTGTTAACTGTTTATCCCAGGGCACTAGTGGGCGAAAACCGCATTATTTAAATTTGCTAGTACAGACCCAGTCTGATGGTCCCATATGCGATCTTCTTGTCTTTGAAGCGTTGTTTACACTGGAACATTCAACAACCCCGCAAACACTTATTAATTTCACATTAAAGTACATGTAATATTATACAACAATATCTACTGACATTTCCGGACGTTACTCAACGGCAGGCTGATGATGTGGATCTGAGCCGATTTGTCACTAAAGCGTGTCTGAGTTTACTAGTCGTGTTGTTGTTGGTGTCTATCCAGGTGAGCTTGCGAATTTTAAAGATCAAACTGGCAAACTAAGAACGTCAAACGTGGACATTCAATTTGAAAGGCGCTATGGCAAAGAACCTGGATGAAGTCACTGAAAACGGTGGAATCAGGGACAGTGGAGTGTCTGTTGCGTTTATTAAATACTATGTTGATACTGGAAATATTGGAACAAGACAATGTGTAACTAATCAAATTGCTCGCCTGCTAGCACCACCACGCATAGTAACTCTATGGTACCAAATTATGGGAATATTCTTCAAAGAAGGTGAAAAACCAATTGAAGCGATAACCTTAATAAATGGTTGACTTTTTTCCGTTCTGGTGTAAAATGTTTTGATACATCTAAACCTCATGTTTAAAGGTGCGCGAGTCCGAAACATACCTGTTTATCATAACGGGAAGTAAAGGTAGGTGGGGTCGAATGGGAATGTTGATAAATGGCAAGGAGTAAATTGACCATAATTTTGTACCACTAATATAACTTACTGAGAAACCGAGCAGTGAAACTATAAATTTTTACACAGTTGCATTATCAACATCAATAATCACCGGACATGAAATTCAGTTCAAAAGACTCAACATTTATCCTGACGGGTACCTAACTGTCTTTGGCGTTTGTGTTTACGATTAGATTTATGTTATTGCATATATGTAATGGAATCTGACCGTGGTGATGTGGATGCAGAATATACCGACAGGGTGTTGGATCACCGGGCAGAGCATGTTAACATTGATAAAAATTGTGCACCACTTCTCGAGGAATATCTGCGTCAAAGTGGTGTTACCAAACATTCATATGAATTTTCATATAATTTGGTTAAGGGTCTAGTAGAAATTGTCACCCTGATGTACCACTACCAACTCGAGACAAGCTGGAATCATCGCAAAAGCACTTCGGGGTTGTTTCTACAATGGCGAAGTGGCATTCACCGATGTATCCACCCCAGTTAGGTTTACCATTGAATATTTTCAACCAACAGTGACTCAACTGAGAATAGAAATGTCTCGACTGTTATTCAACAAGGGCGCACTCGTTCGGGGTAACAGTTATTGGTAGATGCCAAAGGTTCTGGCGTAATCGGTGTATTTATTTAATGAAAAGGGTGCCAAACCACCAAAACGCACAATCGCCGGTGGTGTATTTCCGATGCAGGTGCATTTTATAACTGCATGACAATTGTGCCAGTGTTAAAGAATAATTGGTTAGAAGTGCCTGTGCGTTTTGCGCCTGTGCGTGATGATGAAACCGGACAATGTCCGCCTGTCGTGCAATTAAAATACGTGAATGTGTTATTAATAGAAGAACTATGACGGACCCCCAATCTTACCGTCGTGAAAAGGAAATCTAAGCGAAACAACAGCTGCAAGATGAAATTAACAAGATAACCGAGCTGATCGTGAAATATTCATGCGCCTATTCCCATTTGCTTGCAGCTGCTCAGAGCAACACCAATACGATCAGTGAGTTGTCCTCGGTAGCAATCGAAGATAAAATAGTCAGTGCGGCCGAGTTTGAGATTGAACTAGCGGAAATGGAAAAACAGACAGTTATGAGCACAAACAAGAAACAGCGCGGTTTTGCAAATAGTTAATGTCGAGTAAAAAACGTCTTCATGCAGAGAACTGGTAATCGATCGAAAACACACTATCTGGCAGTGTCTGTATTGATCGCTACTATAGGCTTGCCTAAATAAGTACATCTCTCTGCGAGATTTCGTTTCTGCAATCACAGGAGTAGTATAGAATACTAGTATTTGCATTTTTTGCAAACACTTTGGACGAGACTCTACCCCACATGACTGGTTCACTCACGTCAAGTGTGTGCAAGCACCTACACGGACAAATTTAAAAGTGATCAACAGCTTGCTTTTGTACACTTATGATTCATTAATGGTGTCAATTGAGTATGTGTATGGTACATGTGCTGTAACGTAAAATAGCATAAAATACCTAGGTTTTTTCAAACTAATGCATGCACCTTTTTCGCAACGTAACTAGAATTCGGAATCTTGAAGTCTGTCTTTTCTTAATGTGCTTGCGTTTAGTGTTTAATTCTTGTTAGAGGTACAACATTAGTAGATAACTAAATATAAGTTGTCGATCTGATAACTTCCAATTGCCTCAGCCTCGCGTCGTGCAATCGAGGCTTCTGAGATGTCATTATATTTTGGAGAACAGAACATCCTATTCCCAAGTTGGCTATTACACGATTTGAACAATGGTCATTGAACTTTGGTGTTAAACGATATCTATCTTTGTCAGGTCTGATTGCACTGATAAGACATGTGACAACTTGACTGACACGATTCATATTTCTGGACCATGGTCCGTTGCCCTCAAATGGATCATCATACCTCATAAGTAAAGAGTAGCTTGCCTTAAATTCAAACTATTTGTAAACCTTTGACCATATACAGATCAATTTTAACTAAAAGCATATAAAAGATTCTTAAAGACCTCGATCTTGCTCAGGTATAACGGTAGGGAGGCTATGGTCAGTCTAGTCAAAAGAACAATGCATATGATTTAACATTTAAATTGCTAATGCAACCCTCGGAACTTTGAAACTTATGAATATGCACAAAACTATGCGTGACAAGATTGTCAAAATGATGTTGGGCTTCGTTAATGGACAGAGGGATAGGCCTCCATGGAGATGAAATAACACTGCTGTATTATTCTACATTCTGAACTTATATTAGTCCTGACACAAGTTGAGTAAACATTAAAACAGATAAGGGTTCTCTAAAGTGTTATTTTTACAGCGATAGTGTTATTCAAAGATGGCATGAACTTTTAAGTGGATGAACACGGTACGAAATAGAAGATAAATAAAGTGACAACAGAAATAATTGGTTTTCTAGTGATACATAGAACTTATTCAAAGGTAGCAACTTTTATTACCAAGAGTGCCCCACACGCTCCCCTCCTATTTAAATTATTCTTTTCAGACTTTTAATATACGCTACTAAGTTAAGTTCTTGCTGTAATGTTTTCTGTTAAAGATAGTGTCACTGTGATTGGAATAGTGATATTTGATTTGTGAATCCACCAAATTAAGTCATGCTCCGATATGAACTTTAGTCAATTCAGCAATAAACGTACCTTATGTCTGACAGAATTATTATGCATGCAAAGTCCATATTTCTGTTAATTTTGCCAGTGCTGACGAAAGTTTATGTGGTTTTCATTCAGAGTATCATCAAATATATTCTAGTCTGCTGTATCCTTCTCTGCAAACCTATTAAGACATGTCGAAATATTGCTTTCTATTCTTTTTCGCAGTGGTTGATGTGTAAACAAAATTAAAAAACAAGATGAATGCATACACATTTGAAAGGGTACATATCACCAAGAATATTTATAACAATAACCTCGTGCATTCATCATCAAGTAAGTATCATTAATTTTGTTCACATTGCTGTTTCTGTAGCACGTATGGTATTGCATCCTGAGTCTAACTTTATAACTTTAGAAACGTTATAGTTTATATTCTTGTCTAGCACAATTCCCCCTCAAAACCTGGAAAATGAAAGTAATTATGAATTCGTCAGAAAGTAAGACATAACTTATATGGGAAATTGTGTCGTTGCTGACATCTACCATTGAATGTTTTGGAAAGTGGTTCATCAAGAATGTGCATGGCATGATCAAACTTCACACGAGTAAAACATCTGTGGTATATAACGTGTAAGGAGTTGTTATAGTGTTTGTTAGTGGACTTAAGAATTTAATTGATGTTACCTCTGCACACATGCAGGCTTGTCCTGACAAAACATCTGTTAAATGTCTTTTTAATCCTGCTTTCCCGCATTTAATTATATCATATTTTTCAGGTTCATTAAGGGTTTCCAATGAGGAAGGAGAGTCATTATCTAAGCCGATATACAGTCAGGTAGACTTAAAATGCTGTTTTCTGGATCTAGTCCCATTTACATAACTTGGATCAGACCGAAGAGAAATACATTGAGTTCTGATATATATTACAGCGACACTTGGACATACATGCTAATCCTTTCTCCTCTGTATATGAGCGATAACGGAGATTACACCTGTCGAACACAAGACCAATCGGGATCTACAGAGGAATATATTCTACAGATTACAGCATACGGTAAATTTATGTTATTTACAATGATCGAACGACCAGTTATATAATAATTACAAAAAATACTCTTTAAGATTAAGCTTTTGATCTTATGTCATAAGTGTGGTGTGTAAAGTAGACACTAACAAATATTTAAATCTGAGAAAAAATATAGTAGGAATAACTTTGTACTAACAAATTCGTGTTCAACTCATCGACTGAAACTTATATTGTCGATGTGCAAAACAGTTGCCTGAACCTCAGATCTACCCAGCTCTCCAGTTGGTACACACACACACACACACACACACACACACATATATATATATGTATATATATACACTACTCATATACTTACATTTTCATAACACCACCTTATATATATATATATATATACCTGCCATATATATATATATATATATATGTTGTTACGAGTCAATGCTCTTAAAATATGTAACAGAAAGGAGTGAAAGACAACAAGCTTAGTAAAACTTAACAAATAATCTATTTCCCTAGAATGCAAAGTGAAAATGAGAAAAAGGAACTTACAGTATTGCGCATTAAATCCCCAAATAGTCCAAAAATTACAGACACAAGTCCTAGTAATTTAAGGTCTTGAATAAAATTCAGCAAAACGTCCAGAAAAAAACAAAAACTTACGGCGATAACGTGTCTGTTATAGCTCCAAGTGTGTTGATGTGTAAACAGTCTTTTGTTGAATCACAGAAATATAATTCCAGGTTTGAATACGCTATAAATTCCAGTGAATGTCTCTATCCAAGAATTTTATCAGAGTACTTTTGTAATGCCAGAGAAAATAATCACCTGAATTCACTCATTTGAAGAAAATCAATTCAAGCCCAAAATTACTGGTCACAACATATAATACAACTTGATCGTGCAAAGACTCAATATACTAATGATACAATCCTCTCAGTTACAATATATATAATTCTCTACTTGACCTCAGGTCACAAGTACCACTTTCTAAAAAAACATTACCTAATGGAAAATAACCTACTAGAAAAATCCTGGTGTTTACAAATTCAAAACTATAACCTGGATTACACTCAGGAAATTCCAAAACTTAGACCCAAATAAACATATTTACTGCTTCTATTAATGATAACACTGATTTTAAACCCATACATGTAGAGAGCAATTTAGCTATGTATTATTTGTCTACAATGAGTAACATTTAAAAAAAAAATCAATTTAGGTCAAGCAGAAATGAACTCTCTTTTGGACAAGGTCAAGTCCAACATACAATGTTACATTACAATAGCATGTAATAAAATAAAATAAAATAAAAATCACTAACAAACAAAGCAAAGCAAATATACATAACAATATTAATAGAATCTATGTTGGGGTTTCGACCGAGACAAGGAAATCCCAGTAAAAGGGTTACATGATTTGTCTCCCCACGAGGCAAGCCTCCTGGGGAGACATATAATTTAACCCCGCGACTGGGATTTCCTTGTCTCGGTCCAAACCCCAACGTAGATTATTTTTCTGACCCAATATTTTCCTTTAAAGTAAAAGGAACTCTTCACTAGTGCAATATAGTTCACGTCCAAATGTTTACATGCTGCTCATTAATAAAAATATGTTAATGAGGGCTGTGGCGTGACTGTTGCATTCGATGTACACAGTTTATACGCGTCAGCAAAGAAAAATAACAACATAACACGTTTCATAGTAATGTGGTATTATCACATTTAATATATGAATGTTATATGAAATTAACAATAATATTTATTGCAAGAAAATGTTACATTTTCAACAGTTTCAATTTTGAAAAGTTATATTGTAAGTAATGAAACGATACTGGGTACACAGCTCTACTGTAGTTATACTTAGCACAAGCTGTATCGAAGAGTAAAATGTTGTATTAGATTATTCATGGGTAATTAGAGATCTGTGTCACTATCGTATTTAACTCTCCTTTTCTTTGGAGGAGGTGAAACTGTTTGTGACATAGTTGTGTTGTAATTAATATTGATTGTAAAATTACCCCTTGTAAGACCCTCCAAATACGGACCCTAGCGGATAACCATGTGCTGATCTTTCAAGTTCACGGTTTCTTTGAAAATTTATTTTTCTGTCATGGAAATGTGGCAAGTGCTACAGTGAAATTTGCTTATGGATAAATGATTCCTTCTTGATGGTAAGTGCATTATTTGTCATTAAAGATTGTAGGTACATGTTTGATTCAACTGGGGCACAATGGAGACGCTTAACAAAATTAGAAGAAAGCATGTTTGACGTAACACATTTCTGGCTGTTACTAAGCTTTCGGTAGTTCTTGAGAGAGTTGGGATTTTCGTGGCCAATAATGTGTATAGCCTGAGTGTACCTTGATTAATAGAATCTATGTTGGGGTTTTTTGGACCAAGACAAGGAAATTCCAGTCGAGGGGTTATTTGTCTCTCCACGAGGTTATGAAGTGTATAGGCCTAGCCTATGTGCATGAATCAGTGTTTTCTGTCATAGTTCATTCCACACAGCACTGAGAATTTTATCCTATCTGTAGCACAGTCAATTTTCAGGTCAGCGTCATTAAATGTAGCTAACAGTATATAATTTGTTTCAAACGAAGTATTTAAAACTAGTTAGGTAGCTTTAGCTACATTTAATGACGCTGACCTGAAAATGTAATGAGCTAGGCCTGCATATATGATAAAATTGACCATGCTGTGTGGAACGGACTAGCATAATATCAAAAAGCGTGTGTGTCTGTCTCTCTCGAAATGTTTTGTATGGTGTGTTTTCAAAGATGGATTGACCTTAAGTTACTATGTTTTGTTATATATTTGTTGCTGTTGTTATTGTTGTTTGATTTTAGAACAACTACGTCAGGCACAGCAGAAAACAACAAGGGTTTCTTTATTTAAAAGTAGTTCTGAGCACGTGGACACCTTGACTGCGAAGATTTCTCTGTCGCACGGGTGAGAAATATATATATTGTTACGAATATGTAATTAAATTGCTTGTGTGTTAGTTTTAAATTCTTTTTTTATTTTTGTTTCATTACATTTTATTGTAATGATTATTTTCACGGGATTTGATATTTAAAAAAAAATATCAGTCTTCTGTTCACTTGATTAGAACGCAACAGTATGACTTAAGCACTATTTTTAGCTCACCTTGGTTCATAGTTTTTGTAAACATCGAGTGAAAACGAGTGGCTATTACCAAGGTCATGTTCAGCCCACATGTTAGGTGAGTTGTAAACAGCCTTTCTTTTTTTATTTCCAGCGTCGGGAATCTGATTCTTAGATAGGGCTATTCTTGCCTACGTGTTAAATAGCATTTTTTTTTTTTACTGTGATGTTCAAATTAGTGATCACGTAGCCCATCACGTGAGCCACCATGTGATCTAAAATCGCGGTTTAAAACAGCCATTTGCTAGTAGATCTCTCCAGTCGTTTTCCTACACCTCAGAGCTCAATGTGTTTCTATTGTTGATGCCAAAAAGTTCTCTATTTTATAAAATTTCTGGGACAAAGATATTCAGTGGATATTTATTCTGGAATTCTAAACGGGGACATTATAAATTGTGATTCAACGAGGAACTGTTGCTTTCTGTACAACGACCTCATCTGACGTCATCGCCTTCCATATTGGAACTTCATAGAGATTCGAACCTGGATTCAATTAGAACTGTTTCGTGATAGGACTTATATTTTTCAATTCTAGGATTAAATTTTGCACTACATTCACAAACCGTAAGTCCTATTTCATATTTTTATCTTGTTGTCTAGGGAAATAAATTATTTTGATTAATCTTACAAGGCTTGTTGGCTTCACTCTTTTCTTTTGTTACTTTTGTACTAGCCTACACGTAACCATGCTGTATGTAACAACCAACAACAACCTTAACAACAACAACAACATATATACTTAACCCTTATATATATATATATATATATATATATATATATATATATATATATATATATATATATATATATATATCTGCGTGTGTGTGTGTGTGTGTGTGTGTGTGTGTGTGTGTTAATTTCTTTTCCAACCAATATTCCGGATATATTTCATCACATGGTACCAGAAACTGGGGATTGGCTAAGATACGGGTTAAAATATATCCTTTTTATGTCAAGATGAAATACATCCAGTACTTAAGCAGGGAACGAACAATGTATGTATGTGATATACAGTTATATATATTTCATTTGTATTGTGTGTTGGCGTTTGTCCATGTATACATGCCATGATTATATGCCTTTGTCCATAACTGAGAGTAGGAGTTGGTCCTACATATATAATATAATGTAGGGTAGACATGTTGACTATGCTTTAGCTCTAGATATAGCCTTGATTCTGACCTTAGAATTTTCTGGAAGCTATTTTTTGTTTTTAAGTGTGAAAGAATATTCCACTGTAAATAGGTCCATGTCATTTTGCTGTGTTATTAGTCAGAAGTTTGAAGTAAACAGAATTATTCATTCCATTTCTTTATTCGTTGTAGTGAAATCAATTTTAGTTGCGTTTATCTGAGAGATTATAATTTATTTATTGGAATTACTCATTAGAATTTCAAAGTGCTCATTGACTTAGGACTAATTCTTTATTTTGGGATTATTGTGAATTCATTCAAGGATATTTTGGATTATATCATTGTTATACATCATGACAGTTATTAGATTTGCACATTCGAGATTATTGGCTCATCAGTACATTGAAGATAGCTATTCATTCGGAATACCACTGTAATACATTCAGAATACTCAACACTCAATACTTTTGGACTTGCGTTAGAACTTTTAGGGCTATTTGGAATTTAATTCACAATTCCATAACTTGTTTTTATATTTTCACTTTGTATTCATAGGAAATACATTATTTGTTTAATTTTACAAAACTTGTTGGTTGTCGCTCTTTTCTGTTACTTAGTTTAAGACCACAGAGTCGTAACAATACCAATTGTGCTCATTAGTTGATCTTATGAAGAATAAAATCACTCCTAATACTAAGTACACCTCAATCACAATCGTATTTTCATTTTTGATAATTATTATGTGATTTAAGAGAAAATAAGTTTTTGGGATGAGCTAATCTGTTATGATAAATGACATTTTTTGTCATTTTGTAATTTACACTACCCTATTCGAACAAAAAGAATTCCTCACCAAGCATTGCAGCACAGCTGGTTCTAAACATTGTTTACAAACTAATAAATGGGACATAGCTTAAATGGCCTGCTGGCAGAAATCTTGGACACGGCACAAAAGGCTTTTGTTGACCGGGGCGAGCAATACCTGTGCTTTTCCCGGCTGCATATGCACAGAAAGGATAACGTGGAGGTCGTAGCGCAAATGGGATTGTCCCCATCTGCATCCTACTTGTGAGGCACTCAGAGCCGTACTCACACCAAAGCAACATGTGAAATAGCCAGCTGCGGAGGAGCTCTGGTAGGGG
>JAECUM010083722.1:0-14856 GCA_016617855.1 Megalonaias nervosa | reverse complement strand
CTTCTGTATTGTGCCGACACAGACAATGTGCGCTGCAAGTACCGTGGTTGTAGTGAAATCCATAGTCAGAGAACTCGAGAAACTAGATAGTGTGTATCATGAGTTTTGCATTAGGTTTTAGAACATATAATTAAAACATGAAATGGTTAAATGCACCTAGTATATTTGTTCTTACGTTTTTTGTACTACATGATGATGAATAGCCGCCGTCCATGCAGGAGAAACAAATTCTTCAAATTCTTGAAGCAGAATGGAACCTTGCAAGATACAGTTCCACGCCACCCTTTGTACATTCACCAAAATTTCAATTGCATTTCTTCTCTGATCATAACATTGTCAGCGGTTTGAGAGAACGGTACGTTTGGGATAGCCTAAAACTTTGCAGTACATAAAATATCTGACCGTAATATGCGGTCCAGCCTTCCTGTCAAATTTGTTCAAGGGACAAAACTTCTTAAAGAACTAAACGGTGGCTAGGCATATGTTTGTGGGAAAAAATAATTTCCAGGCCTGAAACGTCATGCAGTTTTTATTTATTGCTCAAGCTAACAAAATCCGCGTTATTGTTGATTATAACTTTTATAGTCACACTCAATCAAGCGTGGCATAACGAGGTGGGTAATCTTGTATTTTCACAAGTGAAGATATAAAGATTTTGGAAATACACAATTATGAAAAGCATTTCAACAACAAATATCTATATCTCATATTTAAGTTTATAATAGAAGAGGACATTGGTGAAATTACGAAAGGAATAGCTGTGTTGATCTTGATTTTTGGTTTCTACGTTGTTATGTGGATATTTGATTTCTACATTTCTCTGAGCCAGGAGATAACTGACGGTATTAATTTACTATGGTTATTATCATAATTTATTTTTCCTTTTCATATTGATTTTGAACATAAAGTTGTGTGCCCTTTTTGGCGGTAGTGCCTCATGTTGATAGTGTGATGCTTTTCTTCAGTTGCCATTTTTAAAAGATTCTGACGATAAATTCAGGTGTTTGGAGTTATATGAATTTATCTGGAAAGTGATTAATATAAAATTGTCGATGGAAGAGCTAATTGAAACGGTCACTGTGGTTTAGCAGTATGCAATTTAAACCTGGAAGTATTATCAACAATACTTCTTGTTCATTAATAAAATAGCATAGGCACAACTAATTACTGGAGCAGTTCGTGTAAATATTCAAAACAATCGGTTATATTATGCACATCTTAGGCATTAGTAAATAGAGGAACCAGTGTAATGTACCTAAATGAGTCTAATACAATGATAAATTTAAGACATGGCTAATTTTGTCAAAATCTATTTAATTTGAGATTAAATGAAAGGAGAAATTATAAAAAGAATAACAAAAATTACAGAGACTGGAATATTCATTTGACTATTGAATGGTTATGTTACTATTGGGTACTCCTGTCACCATACATAGACAATGATTCTTTATTTATCATTATGCTTTCACGACTGCATGACTTGCATAAATGTATCTACATTGACAGAAGTGATGATGGAGACGGTGCGTCCTTGACGAATTTGATGTTTTTCACTTGTAAAGAAACAACTGTTGGAAGTTGTTTTTCTCCGATGATATGTTGGGAAGAGTGATCAGTTCTCATTGTAATAACGTGTTATCCAAAGAAAGATATATTTTTCAAGCTTCTAATTATTCAGGTCTTGAAGTATTGAGCAGCTGCTTTGCACAAATGAGTGACTGCAAATCACAAGCTTGTAAACGTTAAAGAATGGCTACACCATCTCGATTGGGAAATGGTTATTAGTTTAATAATTTACTGTCATGGCACAAGTGATAGTTATAAATGCCTGATTCTCATGAAACGTTTGTATTCTGTCAGTATTCGTCATTTGGTTACATAATTGCTGCCTCCACAGCGAGGCCTGTTGGATCTGCCCAGAAACATTCAGCAGCAATAGGGATCTGAAGAACCATCTCATGGCTAGTTGCGTCTTTTGACCCCAACTCGCCCGGACTGAAAGAAAGAGCTGAGTTTCATTGTCATCCACTGGCCACTTGGGGGATGGACCAATATAACCCCTGACCAAATGCAAAGTCCTAGGAATACATCGCCATGACACTTGAGACAGGGGTGGGAGCAAGAATAAACTCTGCACTAGATAATATGTTTTCCCTTCCCGAAACTGCTGAATCTGTGTATGGGGATGAAAAGTGCTAAAGAAAGCCGGATATTACAGCTATGAATGGCTTAACAATTTGCCACACACGGTTGCAGATCAACAGCAGATGAAGAATCTTTAGCAATGGTCAAAGGATCAATGAATAGAAGACACCAATCCAATGACCCTGCGCACCAATTAAATTTTATTATCTTTTGGTCAAACTGATGATCGCATTGAAATTCAAAATTCGACTTCGCTCTAATTATCGGTCCGTTAATACGGTAAACATTGACCATGTTTTACGCATATTAACATACATGTGAAGAAAATACTGTTACATAGCAGACTAACGTAACTTTTGCAAAATATTGACAAAATGGTGCTACGATGTGCATGGGGAATGGGCAATGCATATGACAGATATCCAGAAAAGTTGAGAGGACGCTATTTTGTATGTTTTCCGACTCCAAAACGTGATTTCGGAAAAGTGAAACGATGGATCAAATCATGTGATTGACCTCACGAACAGCTAAATATCGCCAGAATAAAACAAAACAAGGCTGTTCGCTCAAAGGTAATTAAGTTAGATTTCACTATGGTAAATAAGTATAAGTATTATTATAGAAAATAATGTTGAATAGACCAATATCTAATACACAGTTGGCAAGGCTGGTTCATTTAATATTTGTTGTTTCTGTTATGGGTTTAACGCCGTTTTTCAAGACATGATAGGCCATATATGGCGGCTAGTTTTATTTGGTGGAGAAAACACCCAGGAAGAACCACCGACTCATGGACAGCTACTGGCAAGTTTTCTTACATACCTACATTAGCCGAGCCGACATGAATATGCTGGAGTGACATCTTCAAGCTTTTATTTTCTACTATAGTCTATGTCAGCGTCGTCATATAGGTGCATTTACGCATCTGAATTAAATATTAATTGTTCTAAAATTTAATAGTAATATAGTTTAAGCAAAGTCTATTCAATCCTGAATTTTTATTGCTTTGCACTTTAAATGGCATCAAAAACTTCCCGAGGTGCAGTCCATATATGACGTCACACGTCGAGGGGTGGGGGGGATCCCACTTGTATGACGATGTGGGGTAGGGTTTTTTAAAAATGTATGGTCACAAAAACAACACCAGCGCCATCTACCAGAGAAATAATTAAAACGCAGTGTTGTATAGTTATATAGTGTTGTTATAGTCTGGCATAAATCTTTTCCTTAGTAAGGATGTTTGTGTGCGTGTGTTTGTTTATACGTGTGGCTATTCCCTTTTCTTTCTCTATTTTGTTGGTAACTGTGTATTTCATTGGTCATACGTAGGCGTTTGTGACCGTCAACTATCCCGACTTCATCATCGGTTTTGCTTGTTGGGGTGGTGTTGAATTATAATTATGTGTATTTAGTACCATCACATAAGTCCACTTTATATGGTGAGTTTTGTTAGAAGGTTTGTGTCAGCGAACAAGGTCTGTCTCTATTTGTTTTGTTTATAACGTTAAGGATGGAAGTTTGTTTTTAATGGTTAATGCTGGATGGTATGGGTGAGAATAGATCGGTGGTATGTGGAAAAGTAATTATAAGTATATGATCTACACTTCTCCTTTGGTATGTGTGCAGTTAAATGGTTGCTATATTATACGTTGGAGAGTCAATGAGTGTCTGTGACCCTCACCTTACTCTCTTTTCACTCCACTATTTTGTCTGTAAGGGTAGGTGTTGGATGGTCATAGTTGGTACTGGATGGTCAATTGGCATCAGTCAAATATTCTAACCTCAGTCTCCATTTTGTTTTAGTGTTTATGTGTGTACGTATTATCTCTGTCTTTAACTACACAGAAAACATGACAACTCACACTTCGGCTCTTGGTTTGGTGTGATGACAGGTGTGATGGTCAATTGAATAGCAACTATAAGCCTATGAGCTAACCTCTCCCTTGTCGGGATTCGGATTTCCTGTCACTTCCATTAAGTATCACCTTTTAACCAACTTTCTTCATGGCATCGTGGATGTTTACTTTACAACCACCATGCATTTAAACTCAAGGTCATATATATGTGTATATCTTGCTTTGATCTATAATTGATACATGAGTGGGGAACCTCAAATACTTTAATAAATAAATCTTCATCATTATCATCACCACCACCATCTTTATTGTCATCAGGCACATGATTTCTTTACATGGTGACAGTTTTTCCTTGTTACACAGGCTAAATATCGACTATCCAAATTTCATTTACATAGATTATGATCCGTACGATGCGTCAGCAAAATAAAACGGGGGCGTTTTTGAAGTGGACAGTCTGATAGGTCCAGTCATAGATGGAACGTCAGCAGAGTTGCCTATATATAGGCACAACTCAAAGTCAAACTTTGTCAAACACCAGCCCAGGCTTTTCTAGAAAGAACCCATAGACAACAATCATCACACCCAGGTGAGTTGAACATTATCTTTTACTTTTCTCCTTGAGTAGATGGCTTTACCCAAAAGAACTCTTTGTAATATCCAGACTGGTTGCTTATTACTCATTGATTGCAGTACTTAAAGTTAGCATCAGCCTATTTTATGATCTTGCCATAAAATCATATTTAACTTTGTTATCAGGTAACCTTTACTATTGCCAATCCATACCATAAGCACAGCGTATTGCTACATAATCCTTTTAATTGACTTTGTGTAGAAATGAATAGGTGTGGACATTCTGCAGTGATAATATTCCATTTTCTAACTCCAACCTTGATATGGTTCAATTAAACACATGTTTGTTTTCAGTCACTGTCAATAGGATCTTATTCTTGATTAATGTAGGCTAGCTGAAAATTTAGAATTAGTTATTGTGGTGTATTTTTCGTAAATCCTAAATCATCTTTAAGTGTTTGATTTTATATTCTAAGCTTTGCCAATGAAAAAGGCATGACAGTCTTCAGGTAATTACAAAAGGAACAGGAATAGACAGCTTATTCCGTCTACAACTAATATACAAGAAATAAAATTGCAAGAAATTGAAATTCGTGCAAAAATATGTTTCCGTATCACGCTGGTCATAATCATCCAATTGACATGGAGACCTATTTTAAGCTCAATTTGCAAAGTACATAGTTTCGTGTTTGTCGTTGTGGGAAGAGCTTTCCATCGACAGCATAGACCATTCCCTACTGGCGTATCATGCGACAACAGTTCAGTGTCCATGCTGTTCTCGGTTATATGATTGTTATACGCAGACAAAACGGTGGTGTAAAAGCATAGTTTAGATCATGACAACTTTCATATCATTTCAAAGAGACATCTCCTTGACAAGGTTAATTTGGAGATTGCCTGAAAAGCAAAACGTTGTAGAATCACAAAATTATTGAGACCCTGACTATGCAGCACAATACAAGTATCATAGTTTTCATTCACATCTGAAGTAATAACAAAGAGCAAGGTTCCATAAAGGTCAATTTTAGCCCCCAATCAGATTTAGATGAAACTCGTGCAGATAAAAGAGCTCTCTCTCTCTCTCTCTCTCTCTCTCTCTCTCTCTCTCTCTCTCTATATATATATATATATATATATATATATATATATATATATATATATATATATATATGACTCTTATGTAGGTCTGCTTTTGTTAAAGAAAGCTACCGTGAAAAAGCCAATGGTTTTCTGATCCATTATGACATTAATTTCGTGGATTACAGACATATGGCTGTTAGGTTGCTCTCAAGCTGTCAACCGAAATGAAAAATGAAAAGTATGCATTTACACACAATACACGTAATAGTCAAAGATACTATATATAATTATTGCTTTTGATAGTGGAAATATGTTTCAGTGATCTGCATATTGTGTTCAGTACGGTTGATAAGCTTTGACACATATTTTCGTTTTCATTTAAAACATTAACTTATGTTCATATTTAGTACTTACGCGCGTGCCAAACGTCTGCCAGAATCGCCATAAAGTAGCATTTTCTGCATTTCTTAATCATAAAAAATTATACAAAAACCGGTACAGACATTGTACCGGTAGTTGCCGCAGAGTATAATTAAGAAAACAAACTGTTCATAACTTCGACGACCAAAGGTGTTCTGTGTATGTATGGGGGGGGGGGGGGGAAGCCTACATTATAATTTATTTTGTTACCAGTTCAGAATAGTCCTCAAATGGCGATACACTTTGGTTTTGGAGGAATTATTGCGGCATTTAATACATTTATTTGCAAGATTTTCTCGACTTTAACTTAATTAATATTATTTTCTATTGTATGTGTATAAAATTAAAAATGATCATAATTAAATAACAAGATATACCCTCCCATGCCTTCCCATCTCCCCTCCGCCCCTCGACTCGCTCCCTCGAAAGTTGAATGGTTGGTCCCTAATGTTGCAATATATTTTACGTCCGATGTACTGTTGTATACACATATATAACATTGTGTTATATCTTATATGATTAAAGAATGTATTAAACAAAAATATATTAGATCAGTATGCAAACGAGAAAAATGGATCATTTTACGCACGTCCCGGCATCCCGGTCCAAGATATTGTGCCAAGTACATTATAAATTCGTGTGAGATGTTCACAAAATGTGATATATTCAGGTAGATTAGACCCCGCTAAACCGGAATTTTTATCCTGTTATCACCTTCTGGCATATATTGTTTTGGATCCTTTCCCAAGGCGACAAAGGATATCTTGAACATGAAAACTGACACTTACGTCTGTTGCAATATACATACCAGGCTGTACATAATTATTAAATTTAGTATATAAAGTCAAACTGAATTTCAATTTCTTTCTCATAATCTGTTTACAATGATTACGAAAGACTAACTCCCACAAATATAGGCAATTTTGTCACAATATGATATCATGACTAAGCATCCGCTAACATTTTGTAAGAAATTTTAACTCTTTAGAAGACCCCCAAAATTGATACAATAAAGGGATTGGTCAAATACAAAAATAATCTTAAATCTGTAGAAAAAGCGTTAAAAGTGGAGTCTATAGGATCGAGTTTCCCGCATAGCAAAAGAACAGATTAACGATTAGATAACTGTTTCAACTTAACTATTTTTTATTAAAACTTTGATCCGTACAGTCATGCGCAAACCATTTGAGATAGACCAATCAAACATAGTAGACATGTTTTTGTTTTTTTTTCATTTTAGAATGTATTATGGGATTGTAAAGACTATAATAATACTTGCTGAAAATTTTTATTAGCTTTTGAACTTTTTGGACAAAGATTTTTGTGGCTTAAGGGTATATATAGCTAAGTTAGTTTTGTAATGTTTGTACAGTTGTACGTATTGGATAGTAGAGGGGAATATGTGTTTCACAGACACAAACTCTCTTTCTTTCTTCTCTGTTTGCAGTTGTTTTTTTTAACGTTTTTAGGAGGTTGTAGAAATATTATACCATGGTGCTAAACAATAACAATGAAGCTACATTCCAGAAAGATGACCAAATCATGTGGAAACAAAGAAAGCCATGACAATGAAACAATATTGCCGCAACGTTGTATTGTTAACTTGGAAAAGGAAACTAATAATAATAATAATAACACGTAAGGATCAGAAACGGTTCGAAACGTTGCTTTTACATTTGTGGTTAAATAGTGGACAGACCTAGCTTTACACCATCGCGACCATTTTAGTCAAAATATTACAAGTGATATAGAATGCTACAAACTTCGATCAGCAACAGAAGAAAAGAATACATTGTCCCATACAAATTGCTTTCGAAAATTGAATGTCATTTTTGTTTAAAGAAACTAAGAAAACTTCCGCATAACTTCCTTTATTTGTTCTTTAGTAATGAGCGCAAACGAGAATATATATATATATATATATATATATATATATATATATATATATATATATATATATATATAGTAGACAGAACATAACCATAACAACACCTCTTGCGGTCACTTTAATTCACTGCTGTGCTCGAACTTTGTCCTTTTTGAATGAAAAAGACATGCAAAAACATGCAATAGTTCACTCAGACATCAATAATGTGTGTAGCATGCAATGTGCAATGTAATATATTCTACCTTTGTCAGGCAAACAATATAATATGCACCTTTGTCAGGGCAAAACACTAATATAAACAGCTTGCAATGTAATGTATTCTACATGTGTTAGGGACAAATGACTTAAATGTAGCTCTTAGTTTTAAAAACAAAGAATAATTATATGGTTCATGCAAATAAAAGAAACTTTATGAAGACAAATGCCAGTAGCTTGGTTATACTTACAACAAGATGTATCAAATACAGGTTGTCTGAAGGGATCAAGTGTTGAAAATGTCTTTTCCTATCCATTCTTCGATCGCATATAGTGTGGTCTTGCTGCTGGTGTCACCCCTGGCATACAGTTCGAATGATAAAAGCAAAGGAGAGTATGCCACTTCGCTCCGACTGTTGCATATTCTCCAAGGTGAACAAGAAATGAGAACGGTAACTAATTATTTTTCTTTTTCCTCGTCCCCTTGTGTTTTGTATTCAATTTAATATCCAAGCAATCAGATGAGCAGTCTTTTGTGCGGACCGACCATTTAATCTGGCGATTCTGTTGGTGGTGTGTAAGCTTGGGTTTTATTTCCAACCTGGATATTTATTTTTTTCATTTATGTCAAGTTATTTTATTCCAACTAGTATGAGGAAAAATATTGATTCCCTTTTTATAAATCAGCGCAAGAGCAAGGCCAGAAATTTAAAAAAGAAACAAACATCCCTGTCCCCAATACCACCACCCTAAAAGGCCTAAAGGAAAAGGTAAATTAAGCAGTCGATTTGTTAACGAAGTTAAAAATACATTGTGAATTAGAGAGGCATTAGTAATAAAATACCATCAAAACAATTCATCCATTCAACCATCTGCATATCAACATTGTTAACAAGTAATGGTGACTGTTATAAATGTTTGTCCAAGTGAAATATATTAAAACGTCAATCGCATATTTCATATTTTTCATTCGAATTAGGCATTAATAATTTTTAAAAATATTTGGGAATTTCGACCACAGGTTCAATAAATCTGAAACATTTGGACATTCTATTTTTCGTTTCTAATCAGGAAAAATAATTTTTAAAAATCGTTAACCAATTCCTATATTTCAATGAAAATGAAGATATTATAGAAGTGTGAGCCGATTTTAAAGTCTAAAGATCTCGTTCCAGCATACATCACTAATCGTTTTTAATTCTGTTTTGGGAAAGATAATCTGTAACACAAACAATTCAGAGGCGGCATTCATCATTAAGCGTTGAATACTTGAACAAAGGCTTTCCAGATACCTTTTAATATTGTAAGACATTAAAACATGTATCGTTAAAAATTATATCTGGTTCATGATTGTTTATTACCTTCTATGACAGTTTCTACAAGTTCAATCTGCAATGCAAATCAGAGTTTGTAAAATTAACAATTCGACAGAGCTGCCTTTAACACTGCTAAGGATATCTTTTTAAATATACTGACCTCTGTTGTAGAAGCTTTCGTCTGTCAATGGATGGAAGCCTTTTGAAAGCATCCAGATTACTCAAGGACCACTTAAACATCAACTTTCCCTGTTCAATTGTAATGCAAAGAGTCACCTCATTCGATAAAACAATAATGTTAATATGTAAGTACTAAAAATTCCTAGATACCGGATGATACCAGTACAGATGGTACCAGAGAAATCGATGAAGGAAATGCAGATAATTCTTCAGATAAACCTGGTGTTTCAGTTAAGATGTCGGATGACAGCTCTGCAGATAATCCAAGAGAAATCGATGAAGGAAACGCAGATAGCTCCCCGGATGACCATGATGTTTTATTTAAACACAAGGGCAACGGAGTGCGTGTTCTTGACATTAAGATAGAGGGAGAAGAAGGCGAGCAGATCATCCAAGACTGTAATATCGTAATATATCATTTAATCACATTCCTTGAAATACTCTGAAATCACATCAATAAATCTAGATATAATTTTGTTTCATGTAGCTTGGACGAATTTAATAAAATATGAGATACTACAAATTGTGTATTAGTGTTTGACTAGTGAAGGTACTACAATGTAAAATGCACTGAAGTGTCAGTTTTATTTTATTTTGTTTGCAAAGGAAGCATCACCTGAGAAACGTTGAATCACATAACCATTTGACTTTTATTTCCAAATAATTTCTCGTGGGATACAAATAATGCTATTAATGATTGACGTATTCGTTTTATAAATAAATATAGTTTCAATCTAAATAGATTTTTTTTAAAACTTTCATCTCCATACAGAAATATGAACTGATCATGATGAAAGCCAACGAAACCAATGATACCATGGTCTGTTACTTGCACGAGATGGATGACACACAATATGAAGCAAGCTGTAATGCAAATGGGGGAAAGGTACTTGCGGTCTTTGATATATTGTACTTTGTCAATAATAATAATAATAATAATAATAATATTGTCTTTATTCTAAGTGGACAACATATTTTGCAACAAAGCTAATACCCCATATATTCCTTATAAAATTATACACAGAGTGCATACATATAAAAGCAGCTAAAACTCATGATCTTATTTAAAACGCTGACAAAAATGATCTATTAAATTAAAGGGGGATGCTTTTATTAATTTAAAGTAATAAAAGACGCTGAAAATATGAGTACACAATGAAATCTAAATATCATTAGCGGTGATCCAAAAAGTAGTCATTATAAAAAGAGTTTGCATTTTACAGTAATAAAGTGAATTTCAATCCTCCATGGGAATAGTATTCTATAATGACGAGCCCAATACAGCGAGAGTTTTATCGAAATTGGAACAGCGAGATCGTGGAATAAAAATTCACTGTTTGGAAAACAATAAAGCCATCGTCATATATTAGTTGTCTGGTTGCAATACAGCACGTTTACAAAAAGGTAACCAATTTAGTAATGAAAACATTCTAATGATGGTGTAAAAATAAGTTTATAGAATTATTCGGCAAGCTCCATTTTGAAATTTAGTAATCTTATCTTTTCCTCTGGCACTTCATGGTCGTTACTAGCATATATGGCTGCTTTCAGTTTTTTTCCGTTTGAACTGTACTGGATTTGCAGCAAATGGTTCAACCATAATTTAAGATTTGTGAAATATAGCTTTTGTCAACACAGTAGTTGTTCTGAAAAGGGTATTAAATGAAGATGATTGCGTATGGAATTCACCGAGAGCTGAGTACGTGGATATATTTCAGATGCATATAATTAAACCTTGATAAACTACATTAATTAAACCTTCATAAATTGCATTATGCTTTAAATTCTTTTAAAAATGTAGAGTTTAGAATACTGGATAAATGTAAAAAGAGGAGATATGTAATACACTACAAATCATACATTCCGAGTGAGGAGAAAGTAAAGACATGAGAATATATGTTCTTGGCGGTCTATCTGTATTCTTACGCTGTAATGTAATAGTTTCCTCTTTCCACGCGATCGAACGAATATATATATATATATATATATATATATATATATATATATATATATATATATATATATATATATATATATAGTTGAGGGTATATATTCTCCAGTTGTAAAACGGTGCGAGAATCTGAAGAATTCGGAACAGGAATTTTGTGTGTAGTCATTGAATCTAAGATAGATTCTTTGATGCAATACGAACAGATGCTTTTTTGCAACCGTGAAACCGCTAATACAATACAGTTTCTTATACCTTACTAATTATACCGCCACAACGTCTACCATTCAAACCACTGGTATTTTATGTACTTCTTTCCCGATTTTAGTGATTTTTTTAAATATCTTGTTCATTCCAGCTCTTGATAAAATGTCACCGATGTGTTCAGATAATTGAGGTTGTAACGCATATTCCATAGATAACTTTTAATCTATGCTGTCTTTAAATCAATATATTGTGTGCACATGCAGGTGAACTCCTTATATAAAGTCGGGTCACAAACTGAAGACAAGACTCTCCTGTCCAAGATAGAGGGCGCAGGTGAATGTCTGAAAAGACCAACGTATGAACTGATCCCAATCTCTGTGACAACGGGAAAACGAGACGGTAACCATCACATACTACATACATTAGACAGTGTGAATAATTTGTGCTTTTAATCAACAAGTCCACATACGTTTACCATCTCTAAGACATAGCTACTGCATACACAATGTTGCCCTCTAACCCCATACCTCTCAAACACGTTTGTGACGAACTATATGGTTGGAGTGGAGTGCTCCCAATATTTTATTTAAACTATAATAGAAGTACCACCCAGGCTCTATTTGTTTTGGCAGTTAAATTTAGTGAAAGATAGATGTAAAGCTCCGAGCCCCAAGTCAGGGGGCGCTCACGAATTATTATGTACTTTTGAGAGAGTGACGTATGTAAGGTGAAGTTGTTTGCATTTAAAACATGCACAGTGGAGAGAACGTTGGCATACCTCTATGCTACTTTGATGTAATGTGGCTGACATTTCTTTGGATATTGTACTTTGGAAATTGTAAATGATCTTAGCAGACTGCTAACTAAAATGACTGCTCAAAAAATCAGTCTGAATTTCTCTAAAGTACACTAACCTTAGCAGCTATTAAAAGAGGGAAAATGAATTTTACCAGACAACACAATGCCAGCTTCTGAAAGTGTAATGAATGAATTACCAAATATATAAAATGTAAAAACAAGTTATCGGCTAATTTTTTTTTTTTACAATTTACCTCTGAAGTTCAGGAAGTGAAAATGACCAAGTGGACCTAGCACTTTTTTGAAAGGTGCACATCTGGAGTAAGGCCAAGCTGTATACTCTATAACCCATATTACACCCATCAATCATACACCAAAATAAAGGGAATTAAAGGGTCTTTGAACAATACCGAAGATATACAAGGTCTTTTAAAAATAGCCAGTATAATCAGTGAGGAACCCCGGGGAATTTCGTTGTCTTTAAAATTCTAACCCTATGCAAAATACGAAACTGTAGAGCTCCACCTCAGCAATACCGACGGTTAGATGGTTAAATATACAAAACAAGGTTGAAATTCAATGAATAACAATTTAATAACAATTCAATAATCAAATGACTCAAATTTCCAATTACACTCTTTCCGCTCGACCCTTTAATAAGCCTGTTGCATCACTTAATTAGGAGTGTGAGATTGATTTCAACCTACTTCTATTTCTACTCATCTGTTGCACCCTCTTATTTCTCCCAATTCCTTCTCCTCTTCCTCCACGACCTCTCTCTAAATTCCTTCTACTCCTCCTCCACTCCTGTCGGCTTCGACTGTCTCGGCTACAGTCCCAATTCCGTCTCCAGCTCTTGAAGACTTGTATCCAATGGAACCGGAAGTTCTCTGTCTCCCAAAAGCTTCCTGTGAAAACACAAGGACGGTACAAGGATCTTTTTCCTTAGCCCTCTCATTTCACACTACATACAGTCTATCATCAGATAACAGCTATTAAATTTCTTCGATCACGCATTCGTTCACATCGACATACCCATACGTTCTTGTATGGTAAAACAAACGTCATAAATCAGCACGGTATCAATTACTTCTTATACATACATCAATACATTCCGTCACATCAGTACATATTCCTAATCTCGTTATACTAAACAATATCACAATAATCAGACGCATTTCTGTTCTTTACAACTCATACAAAGTACGCAAATATTCAAATATTCATGCTCTGATATATGCATACGTTGATAGTAACTAATCTTACATACTTCAATCATGTTTCCAAATTCACAATTCAAGCATGTGTAAATTCTAACATAACGCATTAATAAATGCACTGGTTTAGTACGAAGTAACCTAATAGTGAATTACAAAATTAATTCTGACCACAAGCTAACAATCCACATAATTCCGCCTCGCATCTAATAATTTTCTACGTCAGGCTCAAGTCCATTTCTCACACACGCATGTAAATGAAACACTACAAGGTAATTCTACATACTAAGCGATCCTAGTAATCAAGTGTACATACTACAAATAATTACAATTATGATGCCGTAATATTCTGCAAAAGTCGAGCAAATAACTTACTGACCTTTTCGAAACTTTGTCTTTCCTTAGAATCTGCCTCTAAGTTCTGCCACCATATTACGAGTGGCTTCTTTCTCGGAGTAAACCCTATTGATCTACAATCCTTCCAGGCGAATACTAACTTACTCTTTACGATTTCGGAAAGTATCATTCGGGTCTGAATTGTAATCACGCCCTCTATCTCAATTTTGATTGCATATCGCTGTGGACGGATACAATCAATCTTAGCGGACAGTGTCCCTCTCGCTGTCTGTCAACGTGGGGACGGCTAAAAACATGCCCCGTTCACCCCGTGGACTTTCCTTTTGATCCTTGAACTAACCTTTAACATATAGGTGTGATAACGATAAGCCTTTGTTAAGTGACACGACCGGTCGCCTTTGCCGACTCACGTTTCCGGTCTCTGGCTGGTAATATTCCCAACACAGGCAGATTATAGCTTATACATGACTTTATATCTGGGGCTTAGCAGCGTGACAAGTTAATCCCAATTAATATTTTCCTTCGAATGGAACTATCTGAAAACTGATTCTATAAAGAACAACTGAAATACCATAAATGTGTAAGTCGAGTAGACAGGGGAGATATTTTGTCGTAAAGCAGAGAGAGAGAGAGAGAGAGAGAGAGAGAGAGAGAGAGAGAGAGCGAGAGAGAGAGA
>JAECUM010083714.1:0-16233 GCA_016617855.1 Megalonaias nervosa | reverse complement strand
GATATTTTGTTTTTACCACACGATACCATTAAAATTGGTAGACGTCAATACACATACAAATACGCGTTAACCGTCGTTGACATTGCGAGTAGATATAAAGAAGAAGAACCATTATCAACTAAAACAGCGACTGAAGTTGCATCTGAGTTTGAGCGAATTTATCAACGTGGTGGTCTACGATGGCCACAACTGCTACAGGTTGATCCTGGCAAAGAATTTCTTGGTGCAGTATCATCGTTGATGAAGCGACATAACGTTAAAATCAGACGAGGACACAGAGAAATTCGTCGTGATCAGGCAATCGTTGAACGATTTAATCGAACGCTTGCTGAGCGGTTATTTGGATACCAATACGCAAGGGAAATATCTGCTGACTTTAAGTCCACGGACAGGTCTCGTGAATGGGTTGCAAGGTTACCGAGTGTGATAGCTGCGTTAAACAACGAAGTGACTCGTGCAACTTCTATGAAACCTTCTAATGCGATCAAAAAAAAAATATATACCAATACAACGTAAATCATCCTCTGAACCAGCACTAGGTAATGTTACCGTAAGATATTTATATGAACCTGGTGAACTTGAAGGAGGTAGAAAAAGAGCAACTGATCCTATCTGGAGTGTGACCACACACAGGTAGGCCTGCAATCTACAGATTAGATTCAACTGCTCCTCAGCGTTGATTTGTACGCGAACAATTACAAATAATTCCTATAAATACACAATTACCACCGCGTTCACTTTTATAAACTTGCACCAGGGTGTCCAGCGCCTCGACGTCGATTACATTCAAGGCAGGTCAGCATCACATTTTTGCGTGTGTGACCAAGACTACTATTAATTCAATCAACGGTAAAATGTCTTGGATTATTACTCGAGTACTGCCATAGCATATTACAGTTACAACTTGCACAATGATTATTCTGTTGTGCTTTTAGTGTTATAATAAATTCAGCATCAATACTAAAATCGCGATTATTTTTTTTTGTCACATTGCTTATAACTCGCTAATTTTTTTATTGATATCGACAAAGTTGTCAGGAATTTCTTCGGTTATTACGCAATCCATGATAACCCGGCCCAGTTGAGATATTCTTCTGACTCGAGACACTGCAAGATAAACTAAATTTGACCATTCAATACGATCATCGTCAATCCAAATATTTGTATCGGTAATAGTTAATCCCTGTGACGAGTGAATCGTTATAGCGTATCCTAACGTCCATGGCGATTTATCATACTTAACGCGCTCTCAACATCAACAACAACTAAAACAATATCATTTAACACAAGATTTTGTATTCCACCACCAGGAATCTCAACATCAACATTCTGTCGTCGAGTATCTGCTGGGCGATAACACAAAGGTACAGGTAGATTTAAAAAAAATTCTTTATGTAACGTAAATAATTGTTGTTGAAGTGTATCGCGAACTATTTTTCTACTTGCAACTATCAAATCAGCAGGTCTCCATAAAGTCCAAAAATCATTCATAGATGCTTCTGGAATTACTTTACGCATTATTTCACATTGTATTTTATCTGGCTGTAGTCTTATTAACTTTTTAAACTCTTTCAGTGATTTATCAATAGCTCTATGGTCATCAGTTATTTCTTCGTAATAATCTACAAATGTTTTCAGCCACTCATGTGGAGACGATCCAATGAAGGGTGGTGGTTGACCATGATCGCCACACATTATCACAGCAGTATTCTTCAATAACAGCCAATCAAGAAATATATTTAATACCTCTAGCAACACCGTGCATATCTCGTAACAGGTAATAATTTTAGAAATGTATTTCTCACCCATCCGCGATGAAGTCCATGCGTCTCCGCACCATCTAAAGAAACTATGATATGTACACGATTTTACTCCTCGTTCTTTTATTTCTCTGGCAAGTTTATGTGTCGGTGTCAAAACAATCATATCAGAACAATTATTAAATAATTCAATCGCGCGTGTTGTTTTACCTGAACCACCACACTCATTAAGATAAACGGTTTTATGTCTAGCCACAGGATTATATACAGATGGTGCCGATGACAAGCTTGGTATTTGATTATTCTTGTAATATGTTTTCGCAATTTCAACCTCGGCAGATTCAGAATAACTAATTATATCCTCACGTTTTATTCTCCATTCGCCCCAGGATGCATGATCGTTAATATGCAATTGTTTTAACGAATCCGCATATTTTTTGTTTATATAAAGTGAATCTGTCGCGACTCTGACTGCATAACGAGGAAATCTGTTTATCATCGATAATAAATTTATCGAAACATACGCTAGCATCGAAGATCTTAAATGAGTACTGCGGTGACTCACCATCAGTATAACTCACAATTGTACCTAATTTAGTTCCGTCTGATAAATAAGCATTACTTCGACTTATAAATGTGTTTTTCTCCGTTGTATCAGCAATTATCATATCGAGTTCACCATCGTCCATGATTAATCTTGTACACGCTCGTTTATGATCATATGATCCTCCTTGCGTAAATTTACCGATTATTTTTCTGCCGAGATCTTTTGCAAATTAGTAATTTTAACAATATCATCTTCAGGATTAGGAAAATCTCTCCTAGCATCATTAAATACATCCGGTTCTGGCAACCAGACTTGTTTCTGCACGCGGTATAATATAATTGCTTCACTCACGCTCAACGACATTAAAATTCCAGCATCAAGCATGTACTTTATTAGTACTATTGGAGCCCAACGTCGCTCTGAAAATGTCTTCCAAACCACGCATAAACAATCGGATGGAGATCCCTGTAAAACTCGAACGACTCTATACAAGCAAATCCGGTTAAATCAAAAGGTAAAGGTCCGTTTATCGCTACTCTGGTCATCTCGTGTGTTGGATGACCAAATCTCTTAAAGTATTCAGAACACTCTCCGTATCCAAGAAAACTTCCAGGATAACACGCTACCATATCAACTGAGATAACGTCATTATAATCGTATTTACTATTCCACAATCCACCGTGTCCGTATTCCACACAACTGTGTTGGACATCTTCAAGAAATTCCAATCGTGTCGGTTTCCATGAATTTTTCTCCTGAGCGTAGTGAGCAGCAATTGATGGAACAGTAAAACAGTTATTAATTCTTCAGCTTTAATATAATCAGAGTTATATTTTAATGCAAGATTTTTCATTTCTTCGTGGAGAAATTCTGTACGATAAATATCACCATTAGACCGTACAAACTGATCATGATAATCATATTCCGAACTCTGAAACAGCCACACAGATACAGGGTCAATTTTACTGATACTTCTAATAGCATCGAATACATGACCATTATAAAATTTAACCGTTCTATCTCGTGGAAATACCTTTACTGCCACAGTCCATGCATGTGCGTTATGATCAATAATATCTATCGAAGCTTCTCTTGATTTATATTTTGGTTTGTACAAAATCTCTCCGGTTAACGTCTTCACTGTTATTGGGAATTTAAATTTCTTTCCCGGTTCAGCAACGTCTCTGATAGACGCTCCGATATCTTTAACTGTTTCTGCCCATATGTTTATTTTTTTACGTCGTAAATCCGTTAAACCGTTTCCGCGTATCGCGTTTGTGAAGTGTTCTGTAACCCGTTCAGCTACGCAATTTATCCTTGACAGTTTCATGGGTTTGAGATCCCTAACGTCAGGTTTATTATTTAACGGATATACCGCGTACACAACCGCAGTCACAGGGTATGTACGTTCGTAATATGGTTTGTCAATACCAGTAAGTAGTCCTGGTCTGGAATTTGTACTAAGAACAATATTATTTCCTGACGGCATATGGACCAAATCACGTTTGTCACGAATAATCCAAATGTCATCGTCTGTCTTTACAATAAATTTTATTAAAATAAAATATTTCTGAACAAGGTAGTCAATAATCTCTCTTCCTCGTTTGTCATTCATCACATTAACAGTATTTTCAATTCTGAATGTCGACCACACATGAGCCGCACCATCGTCGCGAAATTCCTTTTTGGCTTCACGGATACGTTTTGTTATATCTTTATTCGTTAAAGCTAGATCTTGCATCGAAAAACTAAATTTGTGTTTTGACAGTCTGTCAAGATCAAATCTAGCTCCATAAGGTTCAATCGCGGATAATTCCTGCATTATTATAATTAGGACAAATATATATTTAATTGAATTTTAATCTTTTGTATATGATTCAAACAAAGAATCGATGCCAGTGGCTTATGATCAGATATACTTCTCCTTATAACAAAGCATGAGTAAACGAATTCTGCGGCTTTCATATGCAATGCGTTAGACAAGGCAGTTTAGGACCAAAACCGTGTGTGCGGTGTGGTGTTGGAGTCAGAGGAAAAACTCAATTGTGTGTGCAATGTGGTGGTAAAAAATACAGAGAGCTGAAACGATATTACGATAAAAAAAACACATCTTCTGAATCTCCTATAAAAACCGAAGAAGATTATCTCGCTAGATTTTCAAAATAATGATTTAAACAAATAATATTAGTATATAAATGGAGCAAAATGAATTTGTAAAGCATCCAATCATCATCAATTATGAAGCATCTCGTGATGGTGTAATTAGAAACTGTAGATTAAAGAAACCAGTCGGTAGTGTTATTAATACTGAATATTTTGCATTTAATACCAATGGAAATAAAAATTATTTATCACATAGGTTCGTGTTCGAGTGTTATTTTGGGATCATTAAAGATGGACTTGTAATAGATCACATCAATGGTGATAAGCTTGATAACTCGCTTGATAACTTGCGAATTGTTACACAAAGTCAAAATTGTAAGTCGGGAAATACTGGCTACGGCGCACGATACGCAAGTGCTGTTCAATCCGTAAATACAGATAGTGAAGAAATTATATATAAATCAATTAATTCTGCTGGTAAATTCTTTAACATAGCACCACCTTCAGTAAAATACGTGGCAGATAATATCAGGAGATCTGCTTTTTTCAAAAGATTTCTACAAAAAATCAGATTCCAGTATGTTAGTCTACCAGAACCAGTATCGTCTCATTTTGCTTTCATAGTTTAATGTTTTATGCAGGTGTTTTTTTTTTTATTGATGTAATGTTCCTATGGTATCAGATGATTAAGCGAGACAACTCCGTCAAGCATAATAGTAAATCTTGCAGTTGTCGTACTTGTTGTACTAATGATATTTTGAGTTTTGGTCAGGACCCACATTGCTTTTGCACCTTATCAAGTGGCTGAAGAGTCCAACCCTATAAGTAAGTATCAATATATCCTCCTTTTTCATAAATATCGTTCATAAAAATGATATGTAATTGTGTGTACAGTCAGCACGCAAATTTTCCTCCAGGATTTTGTTGTAATCAAGAAACAGCAAAATCCATTTGTCTTAAATACATGTATTTAATAGAGATTTATATAATTTGGAATGTCTCATAGGACACTAATGTTTCCAAGAAGCCCATTGTAGCTAATTTTACTATTACAAAACAAAGAATAAGCTAACCTGAGTCACATATTATCTGTGTTATATCGGCTAATATATATCTCAGCAGTGAATTGTGCATGAGGTTATTTTTAGAAATGAATGGCATTGCCAGTTCGTCCAACTTATCGATTATTTTAGTATCCTTGGCAACGTCTGATTAATACAAACTTTTATCTGTGGGTTTTGTGTAATGTATTCTCAAGCATTTGGAAACTGAAAATAATTTCTGATTTTATTAAGAAATCCACAATACATTTACAATAAATTCTAATTTTATTAAGAAATGCACAATACATTTACAATAAATTCTGATTTTATTCTGTATACTTTAAGTACATTATGCGCTAACTATATAATAACTTTTTTAACATATATGCATACTGAAGTCCGGTGGCCGATTGCTAACGCGCTGGATTTTCATGCTCGAGGTCCGTGGTTCGATTCTCGTGACCGGCATACTGTCGGGCGAAAGGCGATATTATGCCAAAATTTATTATTTAATGGGGCTTTCAGCCAGCCCGTCTATTGTTTCAATAGAAAATTTGTACACTCTCCCACCATGTCACTTGGTGGGTGCAATTTTGCACTCCCTGGGTGATTATGATGGGGGAGTGTGCAAAAATTTCTATTGAACGTAGAGAAGGCCCGTAGTATTGTCCTTAAGATAAGTTTGTATGTTGTCCTAGAGTTAAAGTTCTTAGAATTAAGTTTATATGTAATTGTGCTGTCCCTATAAATATATGTAAATACGTTACTGTAAATATGTTAATACGTTACTGTAAATATGTTAATACGTTACTGTAAATACTGTTACTGTAAGTATGCTTGCTTGATTTAAGGGGCTACATAAAATCATAATGCCTAGAAAGCCCTCTGAATTTCTAGTATTTCGTTTCGATTAGGAATTCGCTGGGGGGGGGGGGTGTGTTTATGCGTCCATAAGATAAGTTTATGTATAACCTCTGAGCCTACTAGGATGACCTTTGGCAACCTAGGGGTTTCACATGGGGTTAAACTGTGCTGTAAATATGCTTGCTGTAAATACGCTACTGTAATTAAGATTCTGTGTTTTGTGTTGTCCTTAATTAAGATATAATCATAATCATATGTATATAATCATATGTATATAATCATAATCATATGTATATAATCATGTGTATATAATCATATGTATATAATCATAATAATATGTATATAATAATATGTATATAATCATCTTCATATGTATATAATCATCTTCATATGTATATAATCATCTTGAAACAGTCCTTAGGGACTATTATTTTTATTTTATTCTGATTTTATTTTTATATTAAACAAACACTAATAATATAATGAATTCTGAAAATATTAATGTTATTATTTCTGCGATTAAAATATTACAGCATAACGGTGTAAATATATCTGATAATCTTAATCCTGAAAAAATTCTGTCTGACTTTGAATCATTAGAACAACGGAAATTAGAGAACAGGTACACTTTGCCATCTGATTATAAATTCATGAAGTTTATCCAGCAGGCAATGTTACAGTCGCTGGCAACAGTTACAGATAATCAGGTAAAGCTGTTTGTACCTCTCTCAAACGCTATTGACAAAATTAAGTTAGAATTATCTCATGAATACGAACAGAAAAAGATTATTTACTTTAGTATAAGACAGTTAAGAGAGCACTGTGAAAATGAAAGTGAAGGTGGAGTTAATGCGATAATGGCTAAACAAAATCCCTGGCAAAATTGAAGTATACAGGTTATTTACCCCAGTAAAAAAAATTATTTTGATCCGAGTTAGATTCGGATATTTTTTTTTTTTTTTTTTTTTGCGATATAACGCTCTATGATCTCACATATAGATTAATACTTAAAACTGCATTATGCAAATCCAAAATACGTCCTATTTGGTCTGTAAGTTTGAAATGTATCCTTGATAATAACGGATTATGTACACGTAGATAAACGGGGTTAATTGGATCAGATACAATTAACCACCCGGGTGGCGCTTGAGGGCTAAATGAATATATTATATAACCTTGCTCAGCAGCTCTACTTTTTGAAAGATCTGCTTGATAGCTGCCATCAATTACATCACATACTAGATTGACTGCGATCGTTATATTAACAATACCAGGCGAGATATGACGGCCTCCACCATATGGATCATTATTATATTTGAGAATAACCGGTGGTGGGGCTATTTTTATCCACGCTGCAATTACTTTAGGGAAATATTCATCAATGACATCGTTGAGTTGTTTTTCAAATGGAGTTGTGTCAAATTCTGTTATCTTAAACCATTTTGTTGGATCTGGTGGACTTCCAACTTCTTCTAAAAATCCTGCTGGTCCTAGTGGATATGTACCAGCAAATATTTTTAATAATTCAGCTTCACGTTTATAATATGATCTTAAAACAGTTTTCATAATTTTATTGTCAATAAATATAAAATTACTAATAACCATTCTTAAATGTTTTATTACGTTGATGGTATTCTCAAATGTATCGCTGAAATATTTATTTGATAATGTAATAAATAAATTTTTTAATTCGTTTAATCGCCTTTCAAATTCAACCCTTAAAGTATCTGGAAAGTTTTGAAAAAATTCTCTGTCAACGACTTCAACACCATCCTTGACAACAGTTATTGGTACACGTATTTCACCGGGGAAGGTAAGAGACCATGGAGGTTTACTCAAATAATCAGGTGTAGTTATAATTTTTTTCTCCGTTGTTTTTAATTCCTGTATGGTTGGTTCTGGAATTCCATTTGACCTTTGGTCTGGGGGAACATCAGGCCATCCTAACACAGATCTGATGGAACTTTGATAAATATCTACAACATAATCAGGGGAATTTATTTCAATCGCCGCTGATAATGTTGGTTCGTAAACAGTGATTGCTATTTTGGATTCTTTTCCTGTGATAGATTTAATTCTGCGTTGGAACTCATCATTAATCTGTTCTATTTGATAACTGCCCGTTGAAATTCCAACAATTTGCCAATCAGGAGTTCCATCAGGTTTATTCTTATTCGCAAATACAAGTGAATTGTTTGCTGGTAGTCCACCAAACGATTTTGACCTGATATTTGGCCAGCTATTATAAACTCGTAATTGCGCTAATGCTATTTCACTTGCTGGAATTGCAGTTGGAAAGTTAACGCTAAATTCAGGATTGGTCGAACTTAATGATATCATAGTAGTTTTTGTATGCGTTTTGTATGCGTTGTATTAGTGACGATCTGTCGTAATAGTTCTAACGCTGACATTATTTAAAATACTCAGTCATTTAATTATTATTTTAATAGAACGCACTCTCGGGAATTCAACCTTCATTCTTATCGCAAGTTACTTTATCACTAGAGAACGCATTGCGTTCCACTCTAAATGCTTCATCGTAGGTTTTCATTATCGTTGCGAACTCCTCATCAGATATTTTACCATCGCTGAGGTACGCAGAAAGATACGATGATAGTTTAGAATAAGATGTTGATGCTGTGTGTAGTTTTAGTATATACTCGTGTAATTTATCATTTGTACACGTAGATATATTCTTAGCGATAATATTAAGAATACCTACGATGATCGTTGAAGTTGCAACGACAATTGTTACAACTGCAGGTGCTGTCATTGTTATTGTTGAAATAATAATCCGGTTCCAGCAATAACAGCTGAAACTGAGTAAACAATTATATCAATAACAACCATACGTCTGCGATATTTTTTTACTTTTACTGTATAATCGTCGACGATATTTTTTAGTTTGGTTTGACACTCACATATTTGAGCATATCTGTGATTTTGAACGTCGATAAGTGACTCAGTCACTCGATTCATTATACAATGACAACGTCATTTAATTAAATAATTAAACAGTTTCAGCTACGAATTCCAGGCACCACCAGTAACGTCTCGGGGGCATTTCCGTTGATGTCAACGTGAACATTTCTTTGATGTCCTTGGTTAGCATCACCAGTAGAGGATTATGATATACATTCGGTGATGATGAAGTGGCCGCAGTAATTTCCAAACCGTACACAGAGAGCCTGCATAACCCAGTTACTTCTGCGGTGTGTTCGAGAGTGTTATCGCGCGGTGTCCACGTTGATGATCCTGATGCTACTGTGTACACGATATTTTTAATTTGTCCGTGTGGAATTTTAATCAGATTAGTTTTTTGAACAATGCTAGGTATTCCGTTAATAATGGCGTTGAGTTTCATGTTGAGAGTTTCATATCAACAGTTGGTGGAGTTCCAAAAAAAATCATTAATAGATCTATTTATGTTTCTACGAAAATTTAAGAAAGTTTGTACGTGATTAGTAAAATTAGTATTGATTGTAGTCATTTCATTATTGATTGTAGCTAACGAAGTTATCATAGGGATTTCCTTATCGTCTACATATTTCTTCGTTGCAGCGTCGAAATCTGATTCTGGTGTTCTAAGATTATTAATACCATTATTATTCATGTTGAGAAATGCACGCATTATATCACCGTTGACTAATACGTACTTAGATTCTTGATCATCGACGTATTTTTTTTGTTGCTGCATCTGTATCTGCGGCTGGGTTTCCAAGGTCTATAATTTTATTTTGATTCATGATAATGTAATCCGTGAATGAATCACCAGCTCGCTTGATAAAATCGTTAACTGACTCACCAGAATCTTGTATTTTACCTTGACCAGAAAAAATAACGATGTTATTAATAACCGCGGTGGGAATTCGTATAAGAACATCTAACAGTTGTATATTACTCGTTTTTAATCGTCCTTGTTTATCCTGAAAAACAACGACTTCATTTTGATCCACACTTGTGATATTTAATAAATCATCGATTTCATTTCTGAGCTGATCAAGAGTTGCATATTTAGATAAATCGACTTGCTGTTGAGCTTTGCGAGAAGATCTTCCATAAATATCTACCATTATATTTACTGATATCTGTTTAAGTGTGACAACATGGTATATTCATGCACGATTTTATGAGGTGGTGTTGTTGATTTTGATACAGCATCAAGTACAGCGAGTACTTCTCGACCGCATATCGGCGGATCCGTTATTTTTTGTGTTGGTAATGTTGAATACCAGATTTTAGAACGCATCGAATTCTTACTTTGCATAGCAGTATTTATATATTTTAAAAATTCCTTTGGTGGTGCCAGTCCATACGAATCAAAATAATTAATTCTGCGTGGATCAATTGCATACGCCACCCAGTGAGTGCCTGGGCCAGAGTTTTTATCGAGATTAATAATACCAGTTTCATGTAGCATTGCAACAGTAGGTAATTGATCACGGATAAAAACCCCTCTAAAGTTTTTTATATTCAGTTGCTTAGCAGCATTAAGTAAATCAAAATTGGACATGGGGAAAATCATCGAATTCGATGACGAAGTTACCGGGGCAGTCTTAGACCTTTTCCGTACCATGAATATGGGGTCCCTGGAAGTCTTAGACCGCGACCGTATGCCGGGCCTGATAATCTTAGACGGCCCGGCTGTGGAACGTTTGGTGCTTTTAGACGTCTTCCGCGTTGTTTTGCCCGTGATCTTTTTTTTAAGTTTTCTGCGTGTATAATTCCTTGACCCGTTGCTTTCTTTAACGCCATTCCAGCAGCGGTTCCAACAGCGCCTAATGCAGCTGCTTTTGCAACAGCTGGGGCTGCAGCGGCTATTATTGCTGGTAACGCGGCAAGAAGTGGAAATATACCACCCGTTTTAACGATGTCTTTAATGACACTCGCAGAAAGATTAAGTTTTATACCTTTATTCAATTTTTTTGCTTCATTGAAATGCTTATGCTGGCGTTCTGATAATGATAGCTTATTCGGACCACTCGCGATTTGTTCTCGCTTTAGTGATATTTTTGCCGCACAATTATTTTTGGATGATGATTGTAGCTTTTTAATCTGACCAGGAGTCAGACTGACATTAACTAGATGTGACATTTATAATTATTATGAGCGATCTGATTACATGTTTTCTATTGGGGCATCAATAACTCTCATTCGTCCACCAACACCTTCAAGTAACCTTGATTTATCGCTAAGTATAACAGCAATTGCTCTGTAATCAGGAATAGCTACAGCATCTCTGTTTACGCGAGCTCGAAAATTTATATCAACGACGGACTGTCTGGTTAAATCTAAATGTTCCAGCGAAAAGTAATAAATCGGATATAATGTTGTAAAATCTAACTGTGATATTTCCAAACCAGAATCAATATTCTGATCACGCCCCATGAATGTCATTAATCGATGATACGCACGCGCAACATGATTTTGACCGCAATTTAGCAACATTTCTTCAGAAGGTTCTTGATGTCCGTTTATCCTTAAAGAAACCTCAGAAACACCGAGTTGATCAAATATCATTGTGCTTCGATTTTGTGAGTCTACCCGTGCAGCATTTTGAAGCGCAATAAATATATGTCTTGGTGCAGAAACACCTTGCGCTGATGCTATTTGCCAAGTAAATAAACCATTAACTGTACTCTGCACAGCATCTGTGGTCATTGTCAACCAGGATAACATCGATTTACCACCTTGACTCATAAAAGAAAGTAAATGTTCTTCTTCAAGTATTGTTGGAGTCATTACTGGCATCCATAAAGAAAGTTTTGTTAAATTTACTATACCAGCATCACCAGCGGGTCTCCATATTGCATCATCGTCGGTACCCTTTCTTACAAGTGTAACTGTGTGTTTGGCTCCGAAAATGACTTTTCTGACATTTCTACAGAATCCAAAGATATGTGATAATGGAATCGCACATGAAAATGCTCTCTTTGCACCGCTTAACATTGCTCAACGTGATCTAAATCCTAAGTTAAAATCTGGATCTACATTAATAATTATATTTTGTACATCAGCGGCGGCGTTTCCAACATTGTTTAGTGGGCGTCCTATATCATACTGTCGATACTCTGGAGAATTAGAAGTATCTTTTACAAACATCATTGATGGCCCAGCTGATCTTGAGTAATCATCACTATATCGCGCAAGACCAAGTATCGTCGTGGCAACATCAACATCATTATAGATTGCTTCAATAATTTTTCCATCAATCATGTATATGGCGCTTTTGAATAAAGCCATAACACCGTTGTTAACAAAACCAACACTAACATCAGCGTCGTATGGATTATTATTATCTCGCAAAATTTCACCTTCAACTTCGATAAATGCTTCGGCGGGTAAGAAGTATCTGCTTGTATCCTGAACTTGCAAATCATTTTGTCCACGCTGATTTGGCTCTCGTGCGTCATAAGAATAATATTGATAATCCCGCACAGATTCATCTTTTAAAACTGGTGCGTCCATATCAAACGCGGGATCAGATATACGCTTGAACATCTTTATTATTATCGTCTTCGTCTAACACGAAGACCACTTCCTGCTACCAGACTAGCGGTTATATTTTATTTTTCTAAACCAAAATTAGTGTTGGTAGCCAACTATGCTAGTTTCTGATTAGCAGCTTGATTTATTATTTTACTGACATTTGCGGGCATCACTTCAGTGCTGGCCAGTTTCACTAGTTGAGATCGGACAGCTGGCGGTCTGCGTATTAATCGCGCTAGTCTATCCTTGATCGCTGAAAATGCTTTGCTAGCAACATCACCAACAGCGCCAATAGTTTTTTCACGACCAACGTCAATAGCTTTCATTCCTAGTTGCTTTGCAAGCGGTATTGCTTTTGGGGCTATCCCTCTAAATAGACCTTGAACAACATCACCTAGTCCATCTCCGTAGGTCGTTTTATATACTGCTAATCGTGAATTTATTGCCCTAACCATGGTTGGTCTATGAGTATTGTGTATTATCATATTATTATTAAGTGATTTTATCACTAATTGCATCTAATTACATACTCAGTCACTATGATAATCATCGGCGATTTCATTAATGAGGGACCGATACACATTAATATCCATAACACCACCTGTAAATAATCGTTTACAAATATCAGCTGCTTCATTAATAATTTCTGGGGAATTATTGCCAGCTCGTTTTCCTCCCATGAGAATTTCTAGTCGATCAACATCAGCAAGGACGTTATTGGGACAAGTAATAAAGCCACTTCCTGAACCACTTCCAGTTGCACCAGGATCTTGATATTCTTCCTCTGCGGTTCTAACTGGTTGTCGTGGTGATTGTACTCGCTTCATCATTTCTTCTAAATGTTTATCTTGTTCTAGTTTTTTTTTGTTTTATTTGTTCCACTAGTTGTTGTTGTGGTGATAATGATAGCTGTTGTGGTAATCGTTGTGGTGATCGTTGTGGTGATTGTAGTGGTGGTAGTAATTGTGGAAATTGTTGAACTTGTTCTTCAAGTGTTTTTACTGGTTTCTGTAATTTAAATTGTTTAGCTCCTTCGATATGCTTATATACAGCCTCATCAAATTCATTAAAATTATTAATATCTTCATCAGATCTAATTTCTGGAATACCAGTATAGATGCGATATACATCCCTAATCCAATTGGCACAGCTTAGAGATTTAACATGTTCTGGTTTTACATACTTTTGTCTTTCATAATGTCCAAACGCGGCAATATCACTTAATTTTTATGGATCCCTGATAGCAGCAATACTTCAGGCGTAAATTTATCTATTATCTTAGTTCTTGGTTTTGGTTGTTGTTGTGGTTGTGGTTGTGGTTGTGGTTGAGCTGCTTGAATACGGCCAGCAATATCAACAGGTAATGTTTCAAGAGCTCTTTGTGTTGCCTCAGTTGCTGTAACAATTTTCTTTGTTGGTTCGACAATCGGTTTAAATAATTGTTCTGCACCTTCTGCAAATTCCACCTGAGACTCCTGACGAGCTTGTAGCTGTTGTTTAACTAAATCACGGTCGGGTAAATATTTTTTGATTGCCTCTAGTCGCTCTCGAGCTAATCTAGCTGAGTGTGGTTCTCCAATCATTATTGATAATATATATAATGGCTGTTTAATTTACAGCAGCAGAGAGGGTGAACGACCAACGTTGAGTGACCAACACGTAAAAAAAACACACCATAAAAAAAAATCAAAGAGTCAGAGATAAAGTAACGAGATTAAGCTAACCCTAAGAAATCTCACGGCCTGACAGAGTCAGGGTTAGAGGTTGTGGTTTAACGTCGCTGACCTTAAGATTTCCTTTTCGTAGGAAGGCTTATTTTTTCATAAATAATGTCTCAAGCAAAATTGTCTGTTCACCCTCTCTGCTGCTGTAGATCTTGTTACTGCCTAAATTATATGAACATCTTGGTTTCATTATTCGTGTGAACATAGTTCAGAAATTATTGTTTGTTGTTTAATGAGAATGGTTGTATCTGTCACAAAGTAGTGGTGAAAATTACAAATATAATTTTATTACATATTCATTTAATATTAGATGACTGATATGGCCTGTGATTCAGACGTTCCGTCTGTTATTTCCTAGAGCACACCTAAAATGTCCATATCGCGCACAGAGCGTGGAACCGCTTTTTCAACCCTAAATATTAAGTAATAGTCCACTTATAAAATATCCGGAATGATTAATTGCGACACATTTATACCAGTCAATAATTCCAGCACACGTTTGTAATTTTAAGAAATGCAGTGGACACTTTTGTCTCGGCTATAATGGAAAAGGGCTGTTAGTAGCGATGAGCAGTTTATGTGCATTTCACGGTGTCTAGGCCGAGAAATTAGAATTAGATGAGGTGGAAAACAATATCCTGAACATAATGTTTGACAATGTGTTCCCTGATGAAACTGGTGCGCAAAAGTGACATCAAACATGTGTGTGTGTGTGTGTGTGTGTGTGTGTGTGTGTGTGTGTGTGTGTGTGTGTGTGTGTGTGTGTGAGAGAGAGAGAGAGAGAGAAAGAGAGTATAAAAGGCTCTGGTAGACACGATTCAAGGCCTTGTATGACGTGCCGCATGTTTGAAGAAAACTTTAATGACTATTTAATTCCTGAATGCCTCTATATTCTCTCTCTCTCTCTCTCTCTCTCTCTCTCTCTCTCTCTCTCTCTCTCTCTCTCTCTCTCTGCCGTTTACAAATTGTAATATTCAAGAATAGTCCACTTATAAACTCTCGGAAATGATTAATTGATCTGCATTTGAAACTATTCACATATGTGAAAACAAGTCTGGATTTTAATATTGGGTGAAAATGGCACTCTTGCTGCAGGATTTAATTGATGAGTACCATAAGTAGTGATTGTGTGTTCATGAGTATGTCACGGTATCAGAGACAGCTGAGGTTGACAACAATATTTTGGACTCTATGTTTGACAATGACTTGGCATATGAAACTGGCATTTCCATCAGACACCAAACACGCTTGAGAGGGATAGACCACGTACTTTGCCACTGATATCTTGTTTTGAATGTTTAAAAGTCCAGACAATGTGAAAGAAACTCGGGGAGTAATGGCAAAATAATACGCATGTTTAGAAATTCCTCTACGTCCGGATAAAACATTACCCCTGTTCAATTAAACACTTAAATTGGTGCTTAACTGAATAATTTAATGAAACCGGATGGTTTAGGCCTTGAACAGATACTCTTAGTAGTTGCAACACAACTAAAGACTGACAATTAAGCAACAGTTACTGCTGCTACAACATTTGATATTTAGATGAGTTTGCTAATCGCCACTGAGCGCAACGACCTTAAACAAAAACGTTTAAGAAATCGGAGAAGACTAATAAAAAAATAAACAAAAAAATTTAAACCATGCACCCGTTTTTGATGCATTTCCCAGCTGCAGCACTGATGACACAGATAAGAGACATT
>JAECUM010083702.1:0-10385 GCA_016617855.1 Megalonaias nervosa | reverse complement strand
CACCTTGTCTGGAGCATCATCTGCACTGTGCATAAGAACTGTAGCACATCTCTGTTCTCTCGTTTCTTCTGTGTATACTGATTCACAAGAGCCCACCTCATATTTGGATATACATTAACATGTGAGTCATTTTCATTGACGACCTGCAACACGTTGTATTCCCTTCTTGTGTCAATAACTCCCTGAACAATATATAAATGTTCTTTTTCAAAGAGCTCTTTGTTTGATTCAGCAAGTCCGATGTCCGAAAGGTGTTCAATTCCTGGTATCATGACTGGTAGCCACATGTAGGAGTTAGCAGGTATAGCAATGGTACATTTTGCAACAACTCTACATGACATTGAAACTTCTCCCCCAATCCAACACTGTATATCAGCATACTTTGTCTGAATAGTCAAGTTCTTGTAGTCAATTTTACTGGCAAACGTAAGCATACAATCTTGTCCAATGATACCCTCGGGGATTATGTCTCATACAATCACAGTCTGTGCGTATGGAACACCACCAAATACAATATTCAATAGGACTTGTCCGTAAACTTGTGGATGTTGACCATTTACTCCCTGAACTTCTTGTGGTGCAAACACAAGAGCAGGCCGTTTTTTGTAAGGTATCTTTTGAAACATAGAGTGCGACAAAAGAGTAGAAGTGGAACCACTGTCAGCAAGAAACTTTGCCTCGACACCTATAATACTTCCAGCTGTATAAAGTCCATTTTCCCTTTTACCTATAACTTCTCCAACCTGACCTAAACGTTTGTTATCTACAGTTTTATCCTTCGTTTCTTCAATCAAATCATTTTCTTTAGGCCATTTTCCTTCCATTAACCCCTGGCCTAATGAGCTGATGGTTTGCTGTTACCCTGCTGTTTATACTGGCACTGCTGAGTGTTCACTCCTTTGTATGTAGAATTTCCAGCTTCCATCTGACTTTGACACTTTTAGTAAATTGGGCATTTACGGAACAAGTGATCTGGAGAATTGCAGATAAAGCAAGATCTGCTTTTAAATGGTTGAGTTTGAGGCTTCATCTCCCATCTAGATTTATTGTTCTTTTCAATTTTATCTAGCTTTTCCATAACTTATTTCAGGGTATTTTCTAGAGTAGGGTCAGCTCGCCCACTTTTGTACGAACCTGTTTCTTCTGACTGATCATTGAGCCAAGCTACGCCTCTGACACTTGACTTCCTTGCATTATTATCCCCAAGTAATGCTTCATATCTTTCAATCACATCAACTGCTTCTGCAACAGTTTTGCATTCCCTATCCATACATCTTCACTTCATCTCTAATGGCATTGCTTTGTATAATTGGTTCAGTGCAATGGCTTCTTGTGCAATTGCGCCGAAGTTGGAATAAGCCTTTTGTGCCATCTGACGAAGACTGTCCTCAAGTACTGCTATGGACTCACCAGACTGGCGTTTTCTTGCTTCAAATCTTGAAAGCCATCAGTTTTGCAGACCGGTGCTTCCGAACCTTTGCCCAAGTTTCCCAACCAGAGCTGAATATGACTGCTTCCCCTCAACAGAGAGACTGATGTAGAAAGTACGTGCAGCACCCCTAAGGCTTGCACTAAGGGCCAGAATTTTGTCACGGTCACTCCATCGTCCGAGATCTGCGCAGTTCTCAAAGTGGGAAACGTACTCATCCCAGTCGTCGCTTCCGCTATATGGTGTCGGCTGCATTGATGGATGTGAATGAAATAAAATCTCTCAACATCATTAAGGTCTTGTTTTATATTGTTTATGGCATGCTTATGTCCTTCTCTTTCTATATCTTCACGAGAATCTTCCCTTCCGTCGCCAGGGCCCTCATCATATATAACATCGCCTTGACCAGCCTCAGATTCACCTATATCAACTCTAAATACAACTTCAGGATCAGGAGCATCAGCCATTTTTGTCTTCAAATTTTAACGTATATACAGCAATTTACAAGTGTCATTGTCCACCACACTTGCGGTCCAAATTTATGCTGGTCTCTTAGGTTCGAATCCTGGATGGCAAATATATTTATATCATCCCACCGCTTGCCACCAAAAAGTTGTAATACCCCGAATGTTAAATATCGAAAAGACTAGAGTTCAGGACTTAAAAATGATTTTTAATAAATAAAAAATAAAGCGAGATAGAACATGCTTTTCAGTCAAGCATAGTGACTATCATAAACACAGTGTTTGTCACAACACTATCAATTTCAGATAACATAGCGCAGACTTGTTTGTCTAAATGCCAAAAGACAACGTTATAGTACACTATATTATGGTGAAATTAATTATATTATTTTTCCTGTCTATTAACAGCTAGATTTATTATATTGACTGTAACACATTCTGACCTGGTAGCTTGAATTAAATGAAAAGAAATAATAATTTTAGTATAAGTGTACTTGAGCAGTGTGGTGGGAGATAGCAGAGGCTTATAAAGAATTATAAGGCATTTAAATTCCATAGCAATCATGTGGTAAATCTACTTAAAATTTCTCTTAACAATACGATTCAGTTTTGGGATTTTAAAGTGCCAAAGTTAATATCGGTTATGTAAAAAATATAAATTATAGTTTTTGATTGGATTTGGAATATATGGCTGAAATCCTTTTCTACATCATCTCACATCTCAACGTTTAACATCAAGTAATCTTCACACATTAATTGGACGATGTTTATGCATGCAAAACTCCATTCACACTACCATTAAGGTATTACAACATATTGAACTGCATCATGCTTTTCGGACGTTGTTTCATGTTTTTACTTTATCATTATTAGCATTATTATAAAAAAAGGATTGCATTTCTTAATAGTGCTCAGTACTTTGGTTTGTTGAGGTAGGTATTACAATATATTACACATATGTACCTATGTCCGGTCCACAAGGGCTGTATTAATAAGATTTCAATCTTGTATTTCTGGATATGATGCAAATGGTGATCCTTTTGCTGGAATGAGGTCTTATCGGCAACACATTAGTGGAACCAGCTAAACGGACAATAAAACAAGAATCAAAGGTCTCAAATCCTCCAACACAAAATTGTAATCCTCATTCATACACTCATTGTTGTGACCAGATAAGACGAAATTAAAATTTGTTTTTGCTGCCACTTCACAAAATGAGCCGTGATGGCATAAAAGCATCCAAACATGCAAGAACAATTTTTGCGTGTCTTCTAAGTGAAGAAATATTGCTCTTGAATAATACTACTGAATACAGCATTTCGTATTTATACATATCTAATTTATATTTATAATGAACACAAATATTTATTAAATGTTGATGTTCTATTGTGTACACCAAAGATTTTATACTGATATCAAATCATACAGTAATAACTTTAAAATGAGTAAAATGTCTGAATATATGACACTAACGTTAATAAAGACCAAGAACACAAGCATGTCGTTTAAGAGGAATATTTCTTAGATTGAAAAAGCAAATTTGAATGTTTTGTGTCTCTATATCAAGTAACAGCTGTCTCAGATGCAAAGCTTAGATCAGAATTAAGTTGATGTATATGACATACTGTTCATAAGGTTTAATATAATATCAATGTAATACAATTTTAATATGATATGAATTATAAATTCTCGCTGTGACATGTCCTACTGAAAAAACACAATAAAGAAAGCAACGTAATCTTCAGCGTTATGTGACTTATTCAGTGTTAGAAAGATAGGGCATGTAATTTAAATCAAATTATTTTCATATCCGAGATATTCATTTAAAACTTCAAGGAACAAATAACAAATTCCTGGCATTGTGTCAATGGGTGTGAGTAACAGGGTAACCAGTTACAGACATTGTATCACTGATGTGAGCAACAAGGTAACGGATTGCTGACACTGTATCAACGATTTGAGTAACAAGGTAACAGATTGCAGGCACTGTATCACCGATGCGAATAACGAGGTAACGGATTGCATGCATTCCATTACCGAGATGATTAAAAAAGTTACAGATTGCAGATATTGTATCACTGAGGTGAGTAACAAGGTAATCGATTGCAGGCATTGTATCGCTGATGTGAGGATAAATGTGGCTAGTATATATTTTAACCTATTATAAATGAAAAGCAGAAGAACCTAAACGTCACAACCAGGATAAATGCTAGGAATGCAACCGAATATAAATAATAAACTAACGAATACGAATCACTTCCAAAGGTTCATCGCTGGTTATGTACCCGTATGAAATTTGTATACAGATTCCGCCTGGATTTTAGGTAGATTCAGGGCGTATTCCGCTTAAACATAACACATTTCAGACGGACTTCAGGGGGACTGGGAATACGGCTAAGGTGACAGACTGAATCCCTCTAATAGTTAAGCGTACTATTTCTCATATTCTTCCTAAAGGATAACAGTTAGACGAAAAAGTTCTGATCGTCCAGTTCATTTTCCTACTGTAAGACGGATTTTGGACTTAGACTGATTTAGCAGAAATGTTTGGCTTAATTTTGAACTTTATCATAAGAACTACAAGCACGGATGAATCTTTGAACTTTGAAAATTTGGTGCAAGGCTGATTTTGGACTTGATCTGACAAATATGAGTTTTTGCTTCCTATTAAAATATGCTCTACAAAAAATCATATCATAGTGAAAATGTGATTGAAATCTTAGTGATATCGCTGTGAAAGTTGTGTGACATTCACTCAATTGTCCATTTTAACTACAATTATCGTATTTCGCCAAATTTCAGTGACATTTCGTCAAGATTGTATCAGAATTTCTGAAAATATCAGTGAAAGTTTGTGATTGAAATTTCACTGACTGCCAACATTTCTGAAAATATCAGTGAGAATATGTGATTGAAATTTCACTGAGAGTTTGCCAAAATACTTTAAAATATAATTAAATTTGGTGATTATAATATCACTGACATTTCAGTAAAAAAAAAATCAGTAAGAGATAATAAAATTTATTTTTAGTTTCTTGTACAGTTTGAATGATTTTCAGCAACATTTATGTTTCCTGTTTCTGATAGCTGTAATTGTACTGTTCATTTTGGGAACAATAACTTCTTTCTATATCTTTCCTTGTTATATTTCTTCAACAAATGTTTGTTTTTGTTGTTGTTGTTGTATTTTTGTTTAACTGGATATCACTTCCCTCGAACAAGACTTTTTTCTTGTTTTCCGTTTTAAGGCAAAATTTCGCTTTTCTCCTAAACTGAATCAGATTTTCCTCTAGAAGGTCCCTTTTTTAATATCAAGTCTGAAAATGTTTCTCTTTCTTAAAAATGCTTTATCCTGTCTTATTCCGCAACGAGCTATCTAATAAGTATTTGCTCCGCATAATATTTAACAGATGATCACTGTAAAGAGCTTTCTGATAAGTCAAAAGTTTGTACTTGCCCAATGAATCTTCGTATAGCGGAAACTGATGGGAACGAGCATGCTTGCCAAACATGGCGATTCGAATTTTCGAGCGGGATACGAGTTTGAATAACCGTTTGAAAAATGTGCGGTAATGAGAATAGCTTGAATGCAAAGTCGGTGGAAACGTCATTGGTCACTCTGTATGAAAACTGAATGCCAAGACTAGCATTTTGCTATTTGTGCCATAAAGAGCTTTACAGTAGTGGCTAACTTGCTTAATATGACATGAAATTGAACCAGGATGATTTCGAAGTTATATAACTCCAAACTGATTAACTTCCAGAATCTAAGGAAGGACAACGTATAGATCACTGGTGTGAATTGTTCATATTGTTGCAAGATACCCATGTCTATCGAAGATAGTAATATCTATGCGGAGTTCTCTTGACCCACAAGTACAATCATTCTTCAATATCGTTAGTGGTATTATTGTTTACATTATCAAAATATTCTAGCTGTGTTTGAATTCAGTGCAAAATAAGAGTAATTATATCATGATAAATGTTTGTCACGGCTGCTTATGGAACAAGGACTAATTCAAGCGACCACAATAGCCTCATAATTTGTAAATAATCAAAAGTCAAGTCTGCAGTACAACTCCAATATCTCTTGCCATGGATGTCATATAATTACAATATCTGCATAATTTTGTTTCATGTACACTGAAATATTACCCTGGTTAATAAAGTCCTGTCTAATTAATATCCATTATTTATTTGAAACCTTTTGAAATGTCTGTGAAACATTACTGAAACTTCAGTAAAATACTATATAATGGCCAAAATTTTAGTGAAATCTCACCAAAACTTTTGTAAACTCTCACAAAACTTTCAATGCAATGTTAGAGATCCCGCCATAACTGAAGTAAAAGCTTTGGCCCAATTTTTTATGAAATCTCTCCAGAATTTCGGTGATTGTTTGGTCAAAAGTTTTGTGAAATCTTACAAATATTTCAGTGAAATTTTAGTGAGATCTCGCCAAAATTTTAATTAAAGTTTTGGTCAGAATTGTTGCGAAATCTCACCCAAGTTTCAGTGAAATAAAACAAGACTTAACTTATGCCATCATGGATTAGGTTTTGTATGCAAGAAAAAAATGAGGAAAAGAAAAACCTAAATTTTATTTGATAATGTCTATCAAAATAAAATTTATGACCCATATAAAAATTTTAAAGTGAATATGTATCATTGATTGCCAATAATGTCTAAGCATCATTAGGGAGTTTAACAGAAATCTGAAGCAGATTTATTATAGGATGTCCTTTATGTAGACATTTTAGGTAGCCTAATTTTAGATGGAAACCTTAGTCGGATTTTTATTTTAAGTGGAAATTTTAGGCGGGATTTTCTTCAGGTAAAACTTTATTTCAGGCGGAAATCTTAGATGGAATTTTTTGTTCAAGCGGAATCTTACGATAACTAACCTGCATATCTCGGCTAAAATTCCACCATAAATGCAGCTTCTTTAAATTTATGGTTAGGCAGAAAACGCTTAAGAAACCCGTATGAAATCCTTAAGTCCGCCTGGAAAATTTTGTACAGGATTTCAGGCGGAATTTTATTTCAGGTCAAAAAATTAGACTGATCCTTTTTATTTAAGCGGTGGTTTTATCCAGATTATTTTATGTGCTCCACCATAACAGACCATGTATCTGAACTATTTAAAGCACATCGGTTTTATTTAAAAGAACTTGTCATGCAATAGATTTTAAATGCTGTATATAATGCTTGGTTAACCATCTCTATTTGATAACAAAACTGTAGCAAAAGGGACAACAAATGTATACCGGGAAATCATCCAAGTACATATAAATATTAAATAATTCTCTTGCATTCATTGAATCCCAGATTAATTACATTAATCGTTCTTTGATCCAGTAGGACATCTTTTAGAAAAAATAAAATAGAACATTTCCAAATTATGTCCTTTAGAGTTAAGTTTATTTGTGCCTGTTAAAAACTATATTTGCTCAGATTTGCAGCTTTTAATTTAAAGTACATGACACTCCAGTACATGGACAACATGAACGTACCTAACACCAGATAAAATCATCACAAATGAATAACTATTATCATTATATTTTACATATTGATTGCAATAGTGATGTTTGTGATGATTATCATGATAATCAGAAAGAAGATAATCATCATGTGTGACAATCTGAGTGGACCTAAAATGTATCAATTCAGATCTGAAAACCGTTCCTTGCTTCTCATTCGAGCAATGTAAACTCTGGCACTTAAAACAATCCCTCCTTGCTCATTAGAATTTAATATTAAGTAACCGTTTAATACTAAATAACTAGGGACATTGAAAAAATGAAAAATGCATTCATCTTAACACATACAGCAATATCAAACAAATTTTCAATACAAGTTAATGATAAGTAACTCTAGGCTTTGACAAATCAAAGCATCTTTACCACTGTCGTGGTGTGTTCTGTGAAACCTGAAATCTGGTACCTATAATGCCTGAAACACTAGATTTCAAGTACATAATCCCTAGGAAAACAAAACGGGATAATAATAATAATAATAATAATAATAATAATAATAATAACCATCTAGTAATTTACATAGTATTTTTTAATATTTTGATTTTACTTTAGTCATGATCGCGTTTGTTATTGATGCTGTTGTTGCTGTTAGTGATGAAACATTTACTGCATTGTCTGTAATTGACTACAGTTAAGGTATCTTCGTTAAAAAATGAAAATTTGGTAGTTGTGCATAACTATAATTTTAGGTCAATATAAGACTGTAACTGTACATGTAAACTTTAATCATTCTGAGAGGGGTCCCGGTTCGCCTAAACTGCTCGATTTACCGATCAGTACCATGTCATCCCTGTCTGTGTGGTTTAGAGTCAGTTCGAGCTATGTGGGTATGTGAGAAAAACCTCCATTTGCTTCCCTGGTACGGTGGTTCTTACCGGAGCTTTCCCGGGTTCTTCCTCATCCCCTTATACTGGCCACCATGTAGAGCCCATCTTGCGCTGCGAAATGGCGTTAAACCACATACTAACAAATCTCTCTGAGAAAACAAACTCACCCACATTTTACCGAACCAGAAAATATTACAAAGAAAATAAATAGCATTAAGAAACAGGCTGACGACATCAAGATATTTCCATTTTGTTTATTTTTGTTGCATATATTGATTATAAAAAAAAAACTATCAGAAAGACCTCTGAAATGATGGCGTGGATTTAATGTGGGCGATGTAGGGCTTTAGGTTTAATTTTTGATGGCATAAGAACGCTACTTAGACGATTATACATCCACACATTATCGATTGACAAAATCAATTGGGCAGGATGGATCCGCGTTCACCTGGCGATCCCCGTCAGTACTCAGCCAAGTCTCTGTTCGAGGCTGCGGAAGCAAAGGATCCAACTTGCAAACCGAATCCAGCATTGAATCCGGGTTACGTGTCAATACCAAGAGCAGCACCTGATGTCCAAATGTCCTCTGACTTTCAAGCCAATGGACCGGCCCTAAGAGTTTTAGAACTTAACGTCGAGTGTCTCTCAGCAGCCAAACGAATCATCATCAGCACTATAAACCACCGACATAATGTTGACATAATCTCTTTGCAGGAGACTCACGTAAAAGACCAAGTAGCAGGACGATACACCATTGGAGGATTTGACCTCATCTCATGAACGCTAGACTCCACATTGGGCCGTGCAACGTATACATGCTGTGACATTACTGATGTTTCTACAGTTTCCTCCACCAGATTATGCGATGTGGTCCAGGTTGGAGGGTACACGATATATAATGTCTACAAACCGCGCAGTGCCTATTGGGACAACAATATGCTTCAAACTCTGGAATATCCAGCCGTCTTGGCTTCAACAGTCATCACCCTGACTGGGCCTACACGCACCCCTATGACGACAGGGAACACTCGGTAGAGTGGGCAATGAACAATGTCCTTCTGATCCACGACTCCAAGCAGAGTGGGACCTTTTGTACTGCAAGATGGCAAAAGGACTACTCAGTCGGCCCTGTTGGGTTAGTTCTATTGGTGACCATCCTTAGCCAGTAACCCAAACAGTTCTAGACGACTTCATACACAGACTGCACAGACCAATGCTTATCCATATTGGACGTCAACTGCCAAATATACAGTGCTCTTCACAGCAGCGTTCGAAACTCCGCAAAGCAGATTGGACGAAGTACAGTGACATATTGGAGCGTAGCATAGTCACTAGAACATCTCGCTACATCCCAATCAAGACAGCCACTCAGTCTGTCACTAGTGGCCGTCGTTCAGTCAATACGCCCTGTTTGGATGATATATGTCAGGCTCTTCTCAAGGTGTATGAAGCATCAGAATACCCAGCCATAGAGGGCCACCTGACTGAATCCCTGGACACTGCCAGGTGCACTCGCTGGGAGGAAATAACAAGGTCACTCAAGTTCACGCGCTCCAGCTGGACATGCTGAAGTTTGAATCACTGACTTGTCACCACTCAGCAACCACCAGTTCAAGTCCACCCTGTTGTCAAACCAAATTCTGTTACTAGTCACGTACTCCAAGTGGCAAAAACACCCCTGGAGAACATCACCGAGTCAAGAATGCGATCAGTGGCGAAAATACTGCTGTCGGATGTCAGATGAACTAGATCAAAATACTCTAAAGGCATTTACAAGAATAGAGCCTGAAAAGGTACTATGCAACATTAAATCAAACAAAGCAGCAGGATATGTCAATATCCTGCCTGCGTTCCTTAAGCATCTTGACCCTAAGGCACAGGTGTGTCTCGCCACGTTATTCACTTGGGTTGTTAAGGAAACGTGCATGCCCACTTTGTGGCGCCAGGCAAAGATTATTGCGATCCCTAAGCCGTGCAAATATCCTCATAATACAGCAAGCAATCAGCCAGTCTCTTTGCTTTTAGTCCCTTTTAAGGTACTGGTGCGTCTGTTTCTAAAAAGAATTAGTCCGGACTTAGAATATCATAACTGTTGATCAGGCAAGATTCAGGCTTGGTGGCAGCACTT
>JAECUM010083699.1:0-10602 GCA_016617855.1 Megalonaias nervosa | reverse complement strand
AAAGAGTGAAGCCAACAAGCTTTGTAAAATTTAACAAAATAATTTATTTCCCTAGAAAACAAGGTAAAAATATGAAAAAGGACTTACGGTTTGTTAATCTAATCCAAAAATTAATCCTAGAATTTAAAAATATAAGCCCTATCACTAAAACGTTCTAAATGAATCAAAGTTCGAATCCCGATGAAGTTCCAAGATGGAAGGCGACGACGTCCTCTATAACCTGTCCTGTGTTGTTGTGTCGATAGTTACTTGGTGAATCACCAATTCCAGCTTTAGAATTCCGAATAATTTTCAGTAAATGTCTTTGTCAAGAATTTTGATGAAGAAGAGCACTTGCACGTTTTCCAGAGAAATTAATTACTAATTCCGAAAACTAGAAAAACTTAACTCAAACTGGTCGCAACACAAAATACCTCTGAGCTCCGCCCGAAGGTATCAATTTACGACTGACTAAATCCACTACAAAATATCTGTGTTAACCCTTAACTGAAACGCAGTTTAGACCTCGTGATTGGTCACGTGATCACTTAGTCCGAGCGGCGCAAAAAAACTACAAGTCAATTATCACGTACTCTAGTATAGCCTTAGCTAAAAATCAATGACTCACACACTGGAAATGAATTTTAGAAAAAAAGGTTGTTTACTCAAACCAACACGCATGCCAAGTGTGACATTGATTATGACCAATGATTTTCACTCTGTGTTTACCAATTGTGAATCAAGGTCAGGAACTAGGTCAGCTAAAAATACAATGTAGCAACATTACTGCGTTTTCATCAGGCTAAAAGACCTGAATAAAGTTATCATTACAATAACATGTAATGAAATAAAATAAAATGAAAGAGAATTTAAAACTAACACACAATTAATTACGTATACGTAACACTTCCCCCATAAAGAAAAAGAAAGATAAATAAAATAAAGTTTTTTTTTTTTTTAACCTTATGTTAATTACACATGAGGTAAAAAATATTATATAAGAAGAACTCTTATGAATTATACAAAGTGTACATGAAATAATAGTTCTATACACGGGAAAGTGCATCTGCAATTAAATTCTTTTCCTTTGATGTGCCTGATGTCAAGATTATATTCCTGTAACAACAATCTCCACCTTAATAATGTTTCATTTTTGTTTTTCATCTTGTCGATGAAAGTAAGGGTGTTGTGATCACTAAACACAACAATCGTAGAAGGAGCTGAACTAAGGTAAACTTCAAAATGTTGTAATGCCAAAATTGAAGCCAAACATTCCTTCTCGATTGCTGAGTAATTTCTTTGGTGCTTATTTAATTTCTTAGAAAAATAGCACACCGGATGATCAACACCATTTCTATCTTCTTGAATAAATACTGCTCCAAGCCCAACATCACTTGCATCAACAGAGAGTTTAAAAGATTGATTGAAATTTGGAGCTGTAAGAACTGGCCTTTAACTTGTCAAAAGCCTCCTGACATTTTTCAGTCCAAAGAAACTTGTTTTTCTTCCACAGTAAATTTGTCAGGGGTTCAGCAATATTAGGAAAATTGGAACAAAATTTCCGATAGTATCCAGCCATACCCAAAAATCGCATCAGTTGCTTTTTACTGACAGACACAGGGAATTCAGAGATAGCCTTGATCTTAGCATCTATAGGTTTAACTTGTCTATATCCCACGATATGTCCTAGAAAAGTTACACAAGCACGGCAGAACTCACTTTTGGATAAATTGATTCTCAAACTGGCATCAGTGAGTCTGTCAAAGAATTTCCGAATTGTTGCTAGATGTCCTTTCCAGGTGTCGTTGTAGATGATGACATCGTCAATGTAAGCATCACAATTATCCAGACCAGAGGTAATCATATTCATCAAACGTTGAAAAGTACTTGGGGAACCCTTCATCTCAGACGGCATCAGTTTGTATTGATAAAGCCCATCTGGAGTCACGAATGCCGAAATTTCCTTTGCCCTTTCCGTTAGTGGAATTTGCCAAAATCCTTTCAGAAGGTCAAATTTGGTGACATACTTGGCATTTCCAATTTTATCAATGCAGTCATCGATTCTTGATAATGGAAATGAATCTGTTTTAGTTACACTGTTCACCTTCCTATAATCAATGCACATACGGAAAGCTTTATTTGGTTTCGGAACAAGTATACATAGTGAACTCCAGTCACTTTCACTGGGCTCTATGAAATCATTCTCCAGCAAATACAGAATTTCCTTTTTCAAGTATTCCTGTTTGAGAGGGTTCATCCTGTATGGGTGTTGTTTCACAGGTTTTGAATCTACAATTTCAACGTCATGAAAACTTTTGTTTGTCCTCGTAGGAACATCTGGAAATAAGTGCTCATATTCAAATAATAATTGTGTAAGTTCATTCCTTTCTTGTTGTTGCAAATGCGAAAGTTTCTGGTCCAGATTTTTCATAATTTCCGAATTCCGAAGATTTGTCGGTCCAAAATCAGTAGAGTCCGATTGAATTTCTTCACTTACATTCTCAGAGAGTGGGACAGGTACAACTAAATTAATTGCATGATTTACCTGGCTATCTCTCTCAATGTACTAGTACTCCATTAATTTATTTAGATTAGAGTACTATTATCATAATTTAGCTCATTCATTTTCTCCTTTACTTTGTAAGGGCCGTAAAATCTAAATTGAAGAAAATTTTGAAGAATGTGCAAGAGAGGAAGAACTCTATTACAAGACTCAAAAGTTCTCTCTATTAAAGTTCTGTGAAACCATGATATCACTTCTGACTTGAATTGCTGAATGCCAAATTCAGGCATAACTAGCTGGAAAATTCCAGACATAAAATTTGACCTTTGACCAGATTGGACAGATTTGGGAAGACCAAATTGAGTAAAAAACTTTATCAAAGCTTTTACTATAGTTTTTGTTTTAATATTCCTCAAAGGAATTGCCTCTGGGAATGTTGTTGACGCACACATAATAGTCAACAAGTATTGGTTGCCTGATTTGGTCTTAGGTAAGGGACCAACACAGTCTACCATTATTCTGCTAAATGGTTCGTGAAATGCAGGAATAGGTTGCAGATGAGCCTTAGATATCTTCTGATTGGGTTTTCCTACCATTTGACAAGTATGACAAGATCTACAGTATTTACAAACATCACTTTTGATTTTTGACCAATAAAAGTGAGTCAAGATCTTATTATAAGTCTTATTAATCCCTAAATGACCAACCAGAGGAGTTTCATAGGCCAAACTAAGTATTTCCTGTCTGTAAGATTTTGGAACTACAATTTGATAGTTCACTGACCATTCGTCACCAGCAGGTACCTCGGAAGGTCTCCATTTTCTCATAAGAATTCCATTTTTAATGAAATAACAGACAGGTACTTCAGTGGCTTCAGTTTCACTAATGGCCCTTTGAAACAAACAGGAGATCTCAGGATTTTTTTCCTGTTTGACGACAAGTGAAAATCGTTTGTCACCATGATTAGAAAAAAGAGAATGAGTAGTTAAAAGAGTATCACTGTGATCAATACCTTTTGATTGATCCAAACAAGGAGTGAAAGTACCTCATCAAAAGCCTGACCAATACATGTGTCAGCTAAAGGAATACTTTCCTTATCGGAAGCATTCTCAAGAGCTTTCTTTGACATAGCTCTGGTAACTGCACAAGCTGGGTATAAATCAGGGAATTCTTTTTCAATAGGATCAACTGTCTGATCCAAAGAAGGCTTGTCAGTTACAAGTGGATTAACCACAATCTTGTCTCCAGCTAGGTCGTTGCCTAGTAACAAATGAATGCCCTCAACGGGTAAATTAGACACCATTCCGACTGTCACAGGTCCTGAAACTAAGTCTGATGACAAATTAACACAATGGAGAGGAACATTAACAAAGCCGCACTCTACTCCCTGAATGAGAATACTCTCATTAGAAGAAGACTTCTCAGAAAAAGGCAAAGTACCTGATTATAAAAGACTCTGAGAAGCTCCTGTATCCCTTAAAATGTTCATAGGGACAGGATTGGCCGAATCACCCAAGAGTGATCTAGAACCATTCGACATGAATGGTTCACAGTTCTCCATAATAAAATCAGACTGGGGTTTATTAGACCCAACAAATGTATTGCTTTCAATACATGACCGTGACCTTGACCTCTTAGCAATAAGAGCATTTGGAACAGGTCTATCTTGATTCTGATGCTTATATTTCAATTTGAAGCAGTCAGAAATAACGTGTTCTTTCTTCTTGCAATAGGTACACTTAAGAAGAGACAAGGATTTTGAATCAAGCTTATCAGAAGCTTGATTTTTAAAAGTTGTGCCACAATGAGTTTTAGAATTAGTCGTTTTAGGTTGAAGTACCTTTTCACCAGTAGACTGCTGAGTGAATGACTTGCCTACAACAGGTACTTTATGAATTAAGAAATACTCATCAGCAGCACGGGCAGCATTTTCCAAGGTTTCAATCTTATGCTCGTAAAGATACATCCTAATATCACTATGGACACAGTTCCTAAACTCTTCAACTAACATGAGTTGTCTGAGACTTTCGTAATCTTTGTTAACCTTTCTAGAAGAGCACCACCTATCAAATTGTTGTGCTTTTTCTCTTGCAAATTCGACATAGGCCTGGTCAGTTGATTTTCTAGAATTCCTGAAATTTTGCCGATAAGCCTCAGGAACTAACTCATAACCCTTCAAAATACAATCTTTAACCACGTCATAGTCAGCACTCTGCTCTAGTGACAGTGAATAATAAATATCACTAGCTCTATCAGTAAGTACACATTAATAATAGAGTCCAATGCTCCCTTGGCCATTTCAAATTTTCTGCAATTTTTTCAACACGAGGAAAATATCTGTCTACTTCTTTTTCCAGAAAAGGGGGCACTAACTTGATATTTTTGAAAACATCAAAAGTAGGGGAGTGTTTTCCTTTTGCCAGTTCTAATTCTTTAACTTAATTTGAAATTCCCTTTCATCCTTTTCTCTTTGCATTTGCATTATCCTATCTGCTTTTTCTTTCTCAAGTTGCATTTGTCTTACTTCCCTTTCTCTTTCCATTTGTATCCTTTCTATCTGAAAATGAACCTGTCTTATCTCTAATTCCAACTTTATTAGCTGTACTTCCATTTTCAAAATTTCTTACCACTGCTGGGAAGCATTTATAAAATTCTCAACTTTTGACGATACTGTGAAAAAGCCTGTTGATTTCACTAAAGATTTCAAACAACATGTGAAACAGTACTTGGGATTTGAAATATTCTGAAAACTAGGGGAATTAAAATTTCAAAAAACAATTTTCTGAAATATTTCAGACAAAATTCATATATCCCAAGGACGAGAACCCCAATTTTCTTTGTTACGTGTAGGCTCGTACAAAAGTTACAAAGAAAAGAGTGACGGCAACAAGCTTTGTAAAATTTAGCAAAATAATTTATTTCCCTAGAAAACAAGATAAAAATATGAAAAAGGACTTACGGTTTGTTAATCTAATCCAAAAATTAATCCTAGAATTTAAAAATATAAGTCCTATCACTAAAAAGTTCTAAATGAACCAAAGTTCGAATCCCGATGAAGTTCCAAGATGGAAGGCGACGACGTCCTCTATAACCTGTCCTGTGTTGTTGTGTCAACAGTTACTTGGTGAATCACCAATTCCAGCTTTAGAATTCCGAATAATTTTCAGTAAATGTCTTTGTCAAGAAGTTTGATGAAGAAGAGCACTTGCACGTTTTCCAGAGAAATTAATTACTAATTCCGAAAACTAGAAAAACTTAACTCAAACTGATCACAACACAGAATACCTCTGAGCTCCGAAGGTAAGAATTTACGACTGACTAAATCCACTACAAAATATCTGTGTTAACCCTTAACTGAAACGCAGTTTAGACCCCGTGATGGGTCACGTGATCACTTAGTCCGAGCGGCGCAAAAAAACTACAAGTCAATTATCATGTACTCAAGTATAGCCTTAGCTAAAAATCAATGATTCACACACTGGAAATGAATTTTCAAAAAAGGTTGTTTACTCAAACTAACACGCATGCCAAGTATGACCTTGATTATGACCAATGATTTTCACTCTGTGTTTACCAATTGTGAATCAAGTTCAGGAACTAGGTCAGCTAAAAATACAATGTGGCAACACTACTGCGTTTTAATCATGCTAAAAGAACTGAACTGAATTTTCTGGAAAAAATGTCAATTCCAGTGAATAAAGTTATCATTACAATAACATGTAATGAAATAAAATAAAAGAGAATTTAAAACTACCACACAAGTAATTAAATTACATATACGTAACAATATATACAAGTTCATTTTTTCTCCAGAAAAGGATAACTTTTCGGAAATAAATATAATTTCTCGCGAAAATGCTACATTTTTTGAAGGTAATCAAGAAAGTTTAGAAATCCATACAACGATCTGACAATTTGATTTTATATCATATTTTGTATATTATATTTTATTTTAGGGATTAATATAAAATTCACTGTTCTCTGTGAAAATTATTATTCTGATGAGTTAATGACTCACTTGAATCATTAAGTAGGTCTTATTCAAATTTCGAAAACAATATCGTCAAACTTTCCTGGCAATTATGTTTTACATGAAAACGTAATGACGAGAACGAAAGCACCATTGGATGGAATTTTTATTTACGAGAAGTTATATCGTTCATCAGATTAATGGTGGATGCTTTTTTTTTCAAACGTTCTTTATATGGTTAACACGAGATAAAATATTGTGGGACCCGTATGGCAGAATGGTTTAAAGCGCTCACCTTTACCAATCACTACCATCTCACCTCTGTCCGCGTGGATTCGAGTCTCGGGCTCGGCTAATGTGAGTATGTGAGAAAGTTTGCCAGTATTTTTCCTCCATCAGTTAATCTGGCCGCCATGTATAGCCTAAAATTGGCGTTAAACCAACAACAACAACAGCCTCAGTGGTTAAAACTATGCAAGTTAAACCATAAAAATCTTCACTTTTAAGTGACAAGTAAATTTATAATTTGATTCTCATATTTGCAGGTTACAAATATAATTTCTCTTCAGCAGCTTGCGCTATTCGGACCTATTTCTATTCGTTTGACAGTTTACTTAAATAGTAAATTATAAAAAACATCATACAAAACACTTATCTTTTGAAATATGTATTGATTATTTCGTTTGTTCACTCGATGGGATTCGCCGGAACAATGTCCCCTTCGATGCAATTACCATGTTTTTATGTCTTCTCGCGAGGACTAATCAAGGGAGACAACATTGTTCAAGTTTTTCGTAAGCTATTTATTATTAGTCGTTTTATAGTATTGTTCTCAACTGACATTTAGCGACATGGTTCTGCGTGTGAGAAACTGAGTGGTAAAGTTTGAACACATGTGGCAAAAATTTTGGTAGTGTTTCTATGAAATCTTATGTAACGTCTTTGAAATATGACTCTTTCCAATAAATGTTCTTAACGTTTTCTCACAAGCTAAGACAGTTTGCTGACATTATTTTGTTTGGTTTTATTTCACTGAGTTTAGAAAAAAAAGAATGGTTTCTTGTCATTAAAACTTACATAAGTGTTCAAAACTAAACGTTGAACACTACTGTGCTCGTAGTTAGATATGAACGTGTGCACCATAAAAACGTAAGAATAGGCAAAACCAATAATTTTTATGGTCGAACCGGTGCTAATTTTGTCTTTTCAAACGCTGTCTCAGGGTTAAATTAGAAACAACAATTTAAAATAACAACTACTATTTCAGGCAGCGTCGCTTCGCTTTACAAAGATATTTTACTACGTACGGGTTCTTCCCAAAAAATATTTATATGAACAAAATATGCAATTGAATTGTCTGCAAAATGGGAGCATAGGTTTCAAGCACGTATAACAAACGTTATATCAGCGGCGGTTTTATGCCCCCCCCCCCCAAGTTGTGGACTCGGTGCGATCGCACCTTTCGCACTTCGCTAAGACTGCTAGTGCACTGCATATGCATGTGCAAATATCTACGTCAGGTACAATCGTGTAAATGTTGCAGGTACAACATACATTATTGTTCTCAAGTGTATTTTTTAGTACATAATTTATAAGTGTATCCTAATATCCCTATTTAGTACATAGTTTATATGTGTGTGCCATTATTCCTATTTAGTACATAATTTATATGTGTGTGTGCTAATATCCCTATTTAGCACATAGTTTATATGTATGTGCTATTATCCCTATTTAGTAATAGTTTATATGTGTGTGCTATTATTCCTATTTAGCACATAGTTTATAGGTGTGTGTTATTATTCCTATTTAGCACATAATTTATATGTGTGTGCTAATATCCCTATTTAGCACATAGTTTATAGGTGTGTGCTATTATTCCTATTTAGCACATAGCTTATATATGTGTGCTATTATTCCTATTTAGCACATAGTTTATAGGTGTGTGTTATTATTCCTATTTAGCACATAATTTATATGTGTGTGCTAATATCCCTATTTAGCACATAGTTTATAGGTGTGTGCTATTATTCCTATTTAGCACATAGCTTATATATGTGTGCTATTATTCCTATTTAGCACATAGTTTATAGGTGTGTGCTATTATTCCTATTTAGCACATAATTTGTGTGCTAATATCTCTATTTAGCACATAGTTTATATGTGTGTGCTATTATTCCTATTTAGCACATAATTTATATGTGTGCTAATATCCCTATTTAGCACATAGTTTATGTGTGTGCTATTATTCCTGTTTAGTACATAGTTTATATGTGTGCTATTATTCCTATTTAGCACATAGTTTATATGTGTGTGCTAATATCCCTACTGAGCACATAGTTTATGTGTGTGCTATTATTCCTATTTAACACATAGTTTATAGGTGTGTGCTATTATTCCTATTTAGCACATAATTTATGTGTGTGCTAATATCTCTATTTAGCACATAGTTTATATGTGTGTGCTATTATTCCTATTTAGAACATAATTTATGTGTGCTAATATCCCTATTTAGCACATAATTTATATGTGTGCTAATACCCCTATTTAGCACATAGTTTATGTGTGTGCTATTATTCCTGTTTAGTACATAGTTTATATGTGTGCTATTATTCCTATTTAGCACATAGTTTATATGTGTGTGCTAATATCCCTGTTGAGCACATAGTTTATGTGTGTGCTATTATTCCTATTTAGCACATAGTTTATGTGTGTGTGCTATTATTCCTTTTTAGGACATAGTTTATGTGTGTGCTAATACCCCTATTCACCCCATACATCAAATCTGTGTTGACTTAAATTAAGCACAGTGTATATCTTTTCTTGACTAGGCTCTTGGTTTAAATGTAACTATTCATGCTGTCAGTTACATGTAACATGGGTAATATTTGACATGACATAATAATCACGCTGTCAGTTACTTGTAGCACAGGCAATATGTAACACGACATAATGGTCATACAACTTACCTGTAACATAGAGTGCACGTGACTCCAATTAAAGTGAGGCAAGAGAGTAACAGTATTGTTCCTAGGCCGATGAATACTGGAAAATAAATGAGAACATTTGATTTGAACTGTGGAAAGTATTTCTAAATAGACGGTTACATTTTATATCTTCATTACATCATCATCATCGTAGTCGTCGTCATCACCATTATTATTATTATTATTATTATTATTATTATTATTATTATTATTATTATTATCAGTAGCAGTAGTAGTCACTGTAGTAATTTTTAGACATGTTGAAATTTATTCAATGATGTGATATGACTTACTATGACAAGTGACTGTTTTCTGGAACCCCATATCATGACAAAAGTCGCCTGCGTTTGACATTCTGGAGAAAGAAAGAGGAGGGCAGACATACAAGCAGACGATTTGTTTGGGAAGGGTGCTGGAGGAGATTTCTCTTCAAACAGCAGAACTCTGGCGCCTCTCCTAGAGAAATAATGAAAGGAATATGTAAATATTGTGCATTTTTTAGCCCTAAAAATACGAAAAATGTTCATGCATTTAAACGTTTGGCCATTTAAGTCCATATATTTGAAAGTGACATTCTTAATGAATGTCATATTTTCGGTCATGTATTTATAAAATTCTTTACAGCATATACATTAATTTTATGGAAATATGAAGTTGTCATATTCAGAACAACATAACAAACAAGATGATCAACATCTGCCATGGAAAAAGAAAACAATTTTAAATAAACTTTTAACAACTTCATTACAATTCAGTTTAAGGTTTCTTGGTATTAATTTTTACTTTCAAATCATGCAAGCTATGGGCTTATAAAATATTTGCACAAGAGACATTTAATAAATCAGCCTCTGACCGCTGACTGGATACGATTGCAGATTGCTAACAAATGACACAACTTACAACAACAGCACAGGATGGAATTTGTTCCTTGTCATTGAAAGACGCTGGGAAAATAAATTCAATTTAGCTGCCTACCAGGCACATAATCTATCACAAACCACTGAATGGAGCTGAATAAAGTAAAGTGAATTTTACTGCGACTTTCAATGAAAGGCACTGTATGTACCGCAAGTAAGATAGGCCCTGGTCTAATGCCGAATAATGCGCCAGTTTATCAGACTCTATGTTATTTGTTTGTTTACTTCTAATGGCACATGATGCGACGG
>JAECUM010083698.1:0-14766 GCA_016617855.1 Megalonaias nervosa | reverse complement strand
ATATATATATATATATATGTGTGTGTGTGTGTGTCCAGTATGATGGGGGGGTCACGTGACCCCCATTGACCCATACTGCAGGCTCCCATGCGTACATAGATGGAACAATTTATAGTCTTAGTAATATTTCTAGTACTACAACAGCAACTGTATTTGTAGTAGTGGTATTAGTTGTTGTTGATATTGTGGTTGCAGAAGCAACAGCGGTAGTTGTTGTAGTGGCGTTGAAAGATCCGATCATGTGCCTCAAGAACACTTTAAAGCTTTCGGCAAAATAACTCCATTAAGATCATTGCAGTAAGAACCAATGAAAAACATACATTACAGCACAAACAATTACGTGATGCTTTTTCAGTACTTTCATGTACTTAACGACTCGGGTCGAGCTCTCAACAACTTTTTTCTTTATCAAATTTAAACAAATAACATGTCTGGACACACGAATGCTCACTGAACCATCAAAAACCACAAGGGGCGTAAGTGGAAAGTATGGATTTTCATACCACCTCAAATGACTGTCGTGCATGCGAGTCTAGAACAAAAGTAATAACTTGCGGTCTTGTTAGGTCAAAGCACCTTTCGTTCAGATATTTCAAAACTCATTGGTCTTTGAATGCTTTGCTGAACTTAATTGGTATCAGCGTCTAAGAGGCACAAGGACAAATTTATATTTTCTTACTATGATCTATTTGTCTAAAGTACAATTTGTACTCGCTTAGAAGTAAAATCAAACTGCAAACAACAATATCCATATCTGCCATAGCATAATGCGCCTGCCGATCAGGGTTTATGTTGTTAGTTCCACTCACTACTCCTGACAAACTGCACAGACCCAGATCTGCCGGCGCATTATGCAACGGCAGATTTGGCTCTGTGCAAGTTACAGTTGGACGCGTCTTATCAGCGAGTATAGACGGTATTGCAACCCTATTCACGGTATTTAACATCAGCATTGTTGAATCAATGTGAAACCGACGTTGCTGAGGCGGCCACACATAACGATCGGGGCATTTCTTTGTAAATATTGGATATAATTTGCTGTTTGTGTCTTCACGTTACAAAATGACAGATTCAAAGACGTTACAAAAATAAAGAACTAAAGTCGAATGAGTTTTTTGAATGAGTTTCAGTACATGTCGAGATACCAAATCTCGCAATTGCAGTGGGTTTCACTGCGATTAAATCTATCAAAGATCACAAATATTTTTTATTTATTTTCCCTATGCTTTGTTATAATTTGTACTAAAATCATCCATCGAAATTGCTACTTGAGGGTCACACTGAGGAAAATTAGTGGAAAGTTATTTGGCAGCCTTGAGTTTAAATACAGACTTTCAAACATATTCTTCTTTTTACAGAAGAAACCACCAGCATGTCCTTTTATCCGTAGTATTGGATCGTATTTGATTTTAATATTAACTTTTATTGTTAATTTGAACCTTTGATCTGTAAATTTCAGTTGTATACTTATAAACTGAACTAAATTGAACAAAATATGTGTATGTATGTTATGTATGTATGTATGTATGTATGTATGTATGTATGTATGTATGTATGTATGTATGTATGTATTGTTACGTATATGTAATTTAAATACTTGTGTGTTAGTTTTAAATTCTCTTTTATTTTATTTTTATTTCATTACATGTTATTGTAATGATAACTTTATTCACTGGATTTGACATTTTTTCGGAAAATTCAGTTCAGTTCGTTATGACCTGATAAACAGTCAGTAGTTTGAAACTTTGTACCTTTTGCTGACCTAGATTCTGAGCCAGCTTCAGCTTGGTAGTAAACAACTCTCTTTTTTATTTTTTTATTATTGAATCTGATAGTAAGATTCGTTCAGTAGAATCGAATTCGTCCATGGCGGATGATATAGCCGGCGTGTGGTGTCACTACGCCGCTTGAATTAAGTGATCACGTGACCCATCACGTGGATCTAAATTGCGTTTCTGTTAGGGTTAAAACTGACGTTTCATAGTGATTTTGGTCAGTCGTAATTCATACCTTCGGATCTCAAAGGTATTTTGTTGTTGTTGTTGTTGTTGTTGTTGTCAGTTTGATTTTAATTTTTCTATTTTTCGGAATTAATAATTTATTTTCTCTGGAAACTTTATCCCATGCTCATCAGAATTCTTGGACAAAGACATTTTTTGGAAATTATTCGGAATTCCAAACTGGAATATTATTCTTGGTGATTCAACAAGGAACTGTCGACACGACAACACAAAGCAGGTTACAGAAAACGTCATCGCCTTCCATCTTGGAACTTCATCGGGATTGGAACTTTGATTCACTTAGAACTTTTTAGTGATAAGACTTATATTTTTTAATTCTAAGATTAATTTTGGATTAGATTCATAAACCGTAAGTCCTTTTCCTTATTTTTACCTTGTTTTCTAGAAAAATAATTATTTTCTTAAATTTTACAAAGCTTGTTGGCTTCACTCTTTTCTTTGTTACTTTTGTGCGAGCCTAGACACGTAACAGTATGTATGTATGTATGTATGTATGTATGTATGTATGTATGTATGTATGTATGTATTGTTACGACCCTATAGTTAAATTACATGTGTGTTAAAATTTGAATTCTTTCTAATTCTTTCTATTTTATTTTTATTTCATTTTTATTTAATTTTTATATCATTAAATGTAATTATTATTATGATGATGATTATGTTCGCAGGGTCTGATATTTTGTTAGAAACATCGTGTTTATTTAGAACGTAAATGTGACTCGCGTAAGCACGATTTTTGCATGACGGTTTTTGTCGATTCAAGTAAACAGTTGGAAATAGCTATATAAATGATTGGTTGTGACCACGGTCATTACTAATAATATTTGTTGACATTCTATACTACGCTGGCGATATTTCGAAATCTCCACGATTTCTTCATGCGTGTACATCAAATGACGCATGAGTTTGCTTTAAAATACTCAGGTACCTGCGAACTAGTCTAGAGTCATATTTAACATCTTAGAGAGTCACATCATAACATCTTATAGAGTTTCTAAATACCTTAAGAAGAAGGTATTCTTTTGTGCAGGAAAGAGTTGTTCGTTCGTACGTATGTAGAACAACATGCATTTTGTTATCGATGATAGCTGTACTTCGTCTACCTGTTAAATAATAATTATTTTCCCTGGAGAACCACACGACTGGCTTTGGACAAAGACATTCGCTGAAATTAATTCTAAATTGGAACAGAACAATACAAATTGTGATTCACAGTGAAAATTCTGGACATTTGTGTTAAACCTTCGTCTAACGTCATCATCCGCCATTTTGGAACGGAATTGAGATTCAGACTACGTCAATTTAGAACTGTTTAGTCACAGGACTTATGTGTTTTCACAATATTAGGACAAATTTTGGGATCTTCTTCGTAAATCGTAAGTCTTGTTTCATATTTTTACCTTTTCACCGTGTTTTCTAGGGAAATAAATTATTTTTGTTAAAATTTACAAAGCTTGTTGTAGTCACTCTTTTCTTTATGTTACTTTAAACGAGCCGAAACGTAACAGTGTGTGTGTGTGTGTGTGTGTGTGTGTGTGTGTGTGTGTGTGTGTGTGTGTAATTTGGATTTTTAACGTAGCTTTAACATATTTTCAGTCATATCGCTACGATGTCCGCAGTGTGGCAGTTTATAGTGATGTCTAGCACTGGGACATCATGCCGCAGACATGTAGCATCATGTCCCACCCAGTCACATTATCTGACACCAGGCCGACCAGTCCTAACACTACCCTCTTAATGCTGAGTGCCTAACCGAGGCAGTTGTTAGTACCCTTTTTAAAAGTCTTTGGCATGACTCGGCCGGGGATCGAACCCACGACCTCCCGCATCCGATGGGGTGTATGTATGTATGTATGTATTCATGCATACTTGCATGCAAGTATGTTTCTGGTTTTCGCACGAGTGTTAAATTATCTATGTATTGTATGGATGTATTGTATATCTATGTTATCATTATCTATTACTGTATGTAATGTATGTATGCTTTATGTGTGATGTGTATGTATGTATTACTGTATGGTAATTTATTATGCTTCTTGTGTGATGTGTATGTTGGTATCTCCGTATGGTAAATAAAAAAATAAATATAATAACAAAATATGTTTCATACATACGTTAAACTGATCGTTAAAATGTAGATGTTATTTTTAATTTGAGATAGGGTAATTCTACTGGCAACTGAATGTGATTTAATTCTACTGGAAAATGAATGTGATTTCATTGTACTGCAAAATGAATGTGATTAATTCTACTGGCAAATGAATGTGTCCTTGTGGGTTAAGTCACTCAATAATAACTAAATATATTCGCATTAAGATACATATGAATATAAAAAGATGGCAAGACAGGTTAAAAATAAGCCTTTCTTCATATTAAAGTATACTTTTGTTCCATTTGTTTTCACCTAAACATACAAAATACTGCATTACTTTTTTCCATTTTTGTTAAATAGATTTATGTTTTAAGATTGAAGTCATGCAGTCGCGTTTTGCTTTTGTTTTATTGACAAATGTTTTATTCGGTTCACCTTCTTTCATATAACAATTCAAGCTACAATCAGCCTAACAATTCAAGCCACGACCAGTCTAACAATTCAAGCAACAACCAGTCTTAATATTCGATAAGAAATGATTATGATATGGTTAAATGCAAGACAGAAAATCAGTATTTTTTTAATTAGAAGCTTTTTCTGTTGTTCGAAAATGATGCGTATGACATTGATTACGGAATCAGTTCTTCTTTTGCATTTTGATTTTGTTTTGGCACTGCGATTAAACGTATTGTACAAGTATGAAACACCAATTATATCAACTTTAATACTTTGATGATATTGTTTTCTTCCTCGATTGTTGGCATATTCACTTGCCCACTTACACACTCGCTCACTGATTCATTTCTCTGTGTGTTTAAAGGTCTTTATTGGTTTATTGCACATTTATTCTTTCATTTGCAAATTTGCTGTCATCAATTACTTTTATGATGGTTCATAAGTAAAACTACACTTGAGCTTAATAGCACTTTTATCTTGGACCTTAGATTAACATGTACATGTCGCAAATGTGTTCTGCGACTGCTTTTGTCATCGTTGAGATCAGGGCGAAGCAAGTGATATTTGGCGGTTGAGCGTTTTCATGTCGGTTACTGCTCCATTCCTTCACCTGATTAATGGACATTTGAGTTTCTTTCACAGGACGTGATGTATGTTTGTTCTTATGATCTAGTCCAGTTTCAGTTCAAGATCATCAATCAAGCCCTTAATAATAAAGTATGAAGCTTTTGATTGGCATTATTTGCGCTGTCATAGGAAAACGATTAACCACACAGCGTGAACAGTCATTACTCCTCGTTGTATAAGGTTTCCTTAGGACTATATATTAGAGTTTTTAATTTTGATTTGTTTTCGTATCTTCAATATTTAAAAAAGCAATAGAGAAAGTTGGTCTGACCAGTGTTTGTATAAAATTTCATGGAGAAAAACTAGCAATTCTTTCCAGGCAACTTTTATCTGTTGTCCAGGTCGTCGTGAATTATTTAGCCTCTTTATTCAATTAAAATCTGTACCTTAGCATTCTATATTAATTTTACTGCATTTGTGTTTCCCCAAAACCTTGTACTTTATATCAGTCTTGCAAATTATCAGTGACTGAACTTACATGGCCTGTTGCTGTTCGAGTTTCTGGGTTACATATAAAGCACCATGTATCTGTTACACTACACGACAAATGATACACATGTTACACTACAAGACAAATGATACACATGTTACACTACACGACAAATGATACACGTTTTCTGTGGAAAAGATCTTGAGTAAATATAGTAACAAAAATGTTTGTGACGATTTTAACTCTCGCCACAATCCTGTTCATGTTTAAAAACGATGGAGAAATCAGGCTTCGACGAGTGTTGATTGCAAACATACCATCGAAATTGGGGTGCAGCGTCCGTTACCGAACTAGACTTCAAGATTTCCAATGCCACGCAAAAATTAACGTTTGAATGCATAAGTAAGCAAAGCTAAAAACGAAAATCCCTTAAATAAATTCACAATCATTTAAACGTTTTTGTTTGCAGATGTTAAGCTCTGAAGACCGCTATGTTTCTACAGCACTCCCACCACAAAACCCCAACATTGTTCACTTCATCAATCTGCGCAAGAAATGTATGACTAAACAAAATTCTCGTAATTTGCATATGACATTAATTACAAAATACATAATTTGAAACACTACATGCACAAGCTAAATTTATAAAATTTCGCTGTTATACAATTATTTGTAAAATTTCGTAACTTCTTTCTGTCGATATAGTAATTAAGCCGTTCATCCAACTGGCACAGAATGGAAAAGAAAAATACATGCAAATAGACGGATTTTGCATAACAAAATATATAAAAAAAATTAAACACATCTTTTTGTTTTTAGCTAAAGGGAAATATTTCAAGAGTGAAGTGGAAACACCGTAATACAAACAGGGGTGACGTCATTCGTGACAATATAGTGTTTCCACTTCACCTGTAAAATGTTTCATAGTTCTGTATGTTCTCAGCAAAGTAGAATTATCAAACCCCAGCACATTTGTTTTATGGATTTTGAATCCACGTTGTTGTTTGTCTTTTGCTGCCTTTCACCCTTGGTCACGTGCACTACATCCACATTCATTCATTTTACGAAAGTAGTAGTCAAGGGGACCTTCTGGATATTAAAAAATTAAGACACATATGAGAGTATTTTAGAAGCTTAGGAATTATATTTTTAGTGTTTGGATGGTCTAAAAGACTGCTGTTTTTATGCGTCATTGAGGTGATTGATATGATATATTTTTAGTGATTGGATGGTCTTAAGATTGCTGTTTTTATGCGTCATTGAGCTGATTGATATGATATATTTTTAGTGATTGGATGGTCTAAAGACTGCTGTTTTTATGCGTCATTGAGGTGATTGATATGATATATTTTTAGTGATTGGATGGTCTTAAGATTGCTGTTTTTATGCGTCATTGAGCTGATTGATATGATATATTTTTAGTGATTGGATGGTCTAAAGACTGCTGTTTTTATGCGTCATTGAGGTGATTGATATGATATATTTTTAGTGATTGGATGGTCTTAAGATTGCTGTTTTTATGCGTCATTGAGCTGATTGATATATATTTTTAGTGTTTGGATGGTCTAAAGACTGCTGTTTTTATGCGTCATTGAGGTGATTGATATGATATATTTTTAGTGTTTGGATGATCTAAAGACTGATGTTTTTATGCGTCATTGAGCTGATCGATATGATATATTTTTAGTGTTTGGATGGTCTTAAGACTGCTGTTTTTATGCGTCATTGAGCTTATTGATATGATATATTTTTAGTGTTTGGATGGTCTAAAAGACTGCTGTTTTTATGCGTCATTGAGCTGATTGATATGATATATTTTTAGTGTTTGGATGATCTAAAGACTGATGTTTTTATGCGTCATTGAGCTGATTGATATGATATATTTTTAGTGTTTGGATGGTCTAAAGACTGCTGTTTTGATGCATCATTAAGCTGATTAATATGATATATTTTTAGTGTTTGAATGGTCTTAAGACTGCTGTTTTTATGCGTCATTGAGCTGATTGATATGATATATTTTTAGTGTTTGAATGGTCTTAAGACTGCTGTTTTGATGCGTCATTGAGCTGATTGATATGATATATTATTCAAAGTTTCAAAGTCTTTGTAGATTTTAAAATATTTTTTACATCTTGTTTTCTCCCCAACACGATGTGGGTTTTTTTCCACAAATTTTTCTAAATTTTATTTTTAAGAATGATATTCCTTTTAAGATTGTTATATTTTTTAAAATTTTTTGATAGAAATGGTTTCCCACAAATTTTTAGAAATTTTAAAAATGAAATATTTTAGTAGTTGTTTTAGATTTATTTTGGAAATAATTTTTAAAAATTTTTTATATATTAAAAGATGTTTCTAAACTTGATAACTTAAATAATGAAATATCTACTAATATTTCTGGTTGGGGAAATAAATTATATCCACTCAAAAGTTCGAACGAAAAAATAACAAATAGTTGCTGATATCAGAAAATAAAAAGATGTTGATGTGTTGATGCAAATATTGCAAGACTACTCAGAAATAACAACAAACATAATCATACAACAGAGATGTTTACTAATTTTAGTACTGTCCAACATTTACAATAGCATAATGTTGATGGCGAAGGGATTGACTCAAAAGGACAACGCACAATATTATCTGAAAAAGGCAAAATTATTTTCATCTTCAAAATTAGAACAGGCAGATATATTGAACCATCCAATAGAAAAGTAAAAATTAACATACGGATGAACTACAAAGCCCATGGTATTTTTCATATACTGATGGTAAATGTAAATCTTGAAGATAATGCTGTTGAAAAATTCCTTATCAGTTTAAGCGATATACTAGTAGAGATTAGTCTTGTTTTTTACAAAATATCCAGCAAGTATGAAAATTAGAGTCGATGATAAAAATAACTCTAAAAATGCAAATTGTTTTCCATATGTGTGATACATAGTTTGGGGATGATGATAATGAAAGAGATCTTTGTACTGGTAATTACAGAGGATCTGCCCATATAGATTGTTAATCTACAACTTACAATACCCACATATATGACTATAGTCCTTGTGGTATTCTATAATTTAAGATGATATGATGGACATTTCATAATGTCTGATATTGGAGCATCAAATGTAAAACTAACTTGCATACATATATATCATCCAGAATTGGTTGGATACAATGTATAGACTCTGTACAATTTTGTTAACATCAGTTTCAATAAATCATTATCGACCCTGTCTAAAGAGGATTTTAAGATAACAAGTGAATTTAATGACAAAGATAAAATGGACATATTAACTAAAAAAGTGTTTATCCATATGTCTGTGTTAACAGTTTTGAAATATTAAACAAATTAATGCTACGAATCTATGGTCTTAAACTAAGTAACAGAAAAGAGCAAAAACCAACATGTTTTGTAAACTTCAACAAATAATTTATTTCCCCGAATACAAAGTAAAAATTTAAAATGAACTTAGAGTATGGTGAATTTAATTCCAAATAGTCTTAACGGTTCTATCACAAGTCCAAAAAATAAAGAGAATTCTGAATTAATTCCAGTGGTTTCCGATTGAATGTCAATCTTGAATGTGCTGATGTACCAGTAGCCTGAAATTGTGATGATGTGCTAACAGTCTTGATGTATCACAATGATATAATACAAAATATCTCTAAATGAATTCACAATAATCCCAAAATAGTGATTTAGTCCTAAAGTATTATTGAGCACTTTGTAATTGCAATGAATAAATTAAATAAATAAACCCTCTCAAATAGCAACTGAACACAACTAAAATTAATTCTTTTACAGACTGATGGTAAAATAGGAATAAAGAATTTATTTTTTTCTTCTTCCATATGTAAAAACCTAAGTCACAATATAAGAACCAGGATAATGGTAATTTTCAGATTCTGATTATAAATAAGATCCTTCAAGAAACGATGATGTTGAAGAGGCCACATATATGTTTACCTGCAAGTAATAATGATCTTAATATATAATCTAAAATCATAGACAAGAATTAGCCATGTAATATACTGTTTACAATATAATCATTAATAAGGTAGGTCCAAGGTCGTATCCTCAAATATGAATAAAGGAAAATCACAGAATAAAAATTAAATATACATAACATATTATCATGGACAAAAGCCAACACACGATGTAAATTACTTTACATAATCCTAAACTTCCAGAAAAGGGCTTGTTTTATTCGTTGGTAATTAAGTCAAAAATAAAAAGGAAGAAAATGTAAATGCACAAAGGTTTAGGGAGACCTGTGTAGCACTTGATAAACATCACGGTCTATATCTGACAACTGATGTTCTGTAAGATTCTTTCGTTTTAAAACATTCTAGATAAATTCCACTCAAATATTATGGTTTACATCCAGGCTAATATTTCGGTAGCTCAAGTATGTCCTGAAGTACATTACTGAAATTAATAAAGGTTCAATTAGAGCCATGAATATATATGGGCATTCATTTGTTTAAAGACGTCGTTACAATTATATGACAAGATTTGCTAAAGCTGATAATCCAAAGGTTAATGATTATCTTACAAATAATCCAAATAATTGGATCATGTATTTAGATCTTGGCAATTTAAAACAATAGACAATACTGCAAGCTTTAGCAGTTTCTGAATTTATGTGGAAACGTTCAGTTGATAAATTACTGGAGCATATTCCATTGAACTCCAAAAAGGGTAACTTTTTGGAAGTTTATTTACATTACCCTGAAAATTTCCATGATGCGTAGAATTGATATCCAGTAGCAGCTGAAGCACTAAAAATTAAATAAGAATAGTTAATTAACTATCATGTTAAATTATCTTCAGATCTGAATAATAGAATACTTTATTGTTTTCATGTAGTACCAATTTAATGATCTCGTGGGTCGGTGGTTCTTTCCGGGGTTTTCCCGGGTTCTTCCTCCACCATTTATACTGGCCGCCATGTATAGCCTATCCTGTGCTGAAAAATGGCGTTATACCCTATAACAACAACAACAACCGATTTAATGAGTAGGACTAAATACATAATACAAAACGGAATGGAAACTTATACGCAAGTCTTGGCATGAAAGCAACAAAGGTTAATGAGATATTACGGATTACTCAAGAAAAATGGATGTCTCCATATATCCAATTAAATATTAATCTGAGAATACAATCTAAACATGAATTTGACCTCAAAAAATGTCAAGTTAATGAATAGCTCAGCAATTGGGAAAATTGTACAAAACCCAATAGCTTAGCAATTGGGAAAACTGTACAAAACCCAATAGCTCAGCAATTGGGAAACTGTACAAAACCCAAGAAAAGAGATGATGTTGAGTTAGTGAGGCCTAATGAAGTATGGAAAATAGAAAGACCAATATCCGATCCTTTTTTTTGCATGATGAAAAATATTTAATTAGCAATTATTACCCATTCATAGATTTAAATCAAAATTAATGTCTAACCTGTCGATTGACTCTACTGAGTCAATGTGAGATTTTTCTAAGTTACTGATGTGTGATTGTATTATAATAACTTTAACACTACATAGGGTAATAATGTTGAATTATTATATACTGGCACATATAGCCTTTAATTAGATATCAAAACAGAACATTTTTACGATTGTATGACCAAGAATAATATATTTTATAATATAAGTGATTACCAGAGCAATCATCCTTTATGTAGTACAACAAACAAAACAGCTTTTGGAAAATTTAACGGTGAATGCAATGGAAAGTCAGTGACAGATTTTGTTGGATTACGGAATAAATTGTACATGCTAATGATTGATGATAAACAAATAAAAACAATTCGCGTGCATCCGAAAAACAATGTAAAATTTTAGTATTTTCAAAGGTATTGAATATTTTAAGAGAGAGAGAGAGAGAGAGAGAGAGAGAGAGAGAGAGAGAGAGAGAGAGAGAGAGAGAGAGAGAGAGAGAGAGAGAGAGAGAGAGACTAGTGACTGACACTTTTGTCCATTTTGTTTATTTTTTGTTACCCTCATATATAAATGTAAGTATTAAAAACGTCAATTGGAAAAAGACATCTGGAAAAGCTGAAGCCTCGTAGAGGTTAATTTGATGCTTTTAGATTTATGCAGACGATACTAAAATGCATTACATCTCCTTTGTGGAACACGATCGCTTAAATAGTTCAGCAGTTTATTATTTATAATTGAATAAACTATGCATAATCTCTGATATTTCCATCGTTCTAGATGCTCTCTAGAACAATAAATGAGTAAACCTGTCATGTATCGTGCAGCTTCCATTTGAATTTTTTCTAATCTTTCCGAAACTTTAATAAAGCAATTATCTTAGACTTCAGAAGCAGATTTTAAATGTGTACGTATAAATAGTATATATCGTTAGGCCAAAGTTGTTCTTTGAAAAGAGTTTTAGTCGCGCGCGCAAAATAGATATTTAGATGCGTTCTGAATAAGCATGACAATATGGTCAGAATATTTGGCATCAGATGATAATGTTAATCATAATTGTCTGTGACTTTTCTCAGGAAACGAATTCATATTATAGACAGATGACATCATAAAGGAAAACTCAGTTTGCCTGTTTCTGATTAATAGAATATCTGTTTTCGAGTGTTAAAAATAATAAGCCATTCTTTTTTGAAGACCATTGCTTATAATCCTTTGTACTTGTAAGGGTCAGTGGAAGAAGTTGCAAGAGAGTTATTATCAGCAAAAACATCGAATTGTCTGATATATTGTTGATATAAATAATAAATAGTAAAGGGCATAACACGGAACCTTGACACCCACCCCCCCGCCAGCAGTTAATTGACATTCTGATGATACTGACTTTCGATAGAAAACTCTGGTAGTGGTTTAAGTAGCATTTGAGTCATGAGTCATGAGATCACTGAACACACACACACACACACACACACACACACACACACACACACACACACACACACACACACACACACACACACACACACACACACACACACACACACACACATATACATGCATACATACATACAGGAAAAATCTTTAACATAATAAAGAAGAAAATTATAAAGCACTAAAAAAAGTATTAAGGTATATAAATAATTGTTGAACTTGTTATGTAATCTCTTTACAAATATTTTAAGATGAGAAATAATAAAGATGCTAGAGTGCAAACTATTTTAAAATTTTTCTTTCATATATACTTTCATGCCTTAAAAGAAACTCACTACAACCTAAAAGCAGTAAACCGAAGAAATGCTATTATAATTCTGTTAGTTTCTTTCCCAACCAAAATGAATAAAAAGGTGTAAACGCAAGATATTTAGAAAATAACTTTGACGAAAATAAATACAAAATGGTTTGAAAAATATCTTATAAATATTACATTACAAACATATAGTACAAAATAACAAATAAAATATATGCAAAAAGTATTGAAAAAATATATGAAACATTATTGAAGAAAAAGTATATATTTTTTCAAACGTATTTTTCAAAGATGTTTGAGATTGCTGAAATATATCATGTCCCTCTAAAAAAACACAAAAAAATAAACAAAAGTCGTTATAGATAATGATAGTGCTAAACAAACTCACTCCTGAGCCTCTCAAACTCCATATTATATTCGTTATTTTTTTTTTTATTATTCAGAAATCCTATAGTACCGCTACTTATAAAAACATACATGAGCTGTTCAGTTATATTGGTCTGTTTAGCAGCAGCTGCATGTCATATTCATTTGCGCACGCGCGCTACGGAAGTCCTGTCAGAAAATTTAACCCATTTATATGACACTAGCCATTAAATTTGAATAATGTGTTCAATGCTAGGGTCATTTATCCATGTGTCTTCGGAAGTGTCGACACTCTTCAACACTAGCTACACCCTTGACAAAAAAGTGGACGGGACCTTTATAGTGTATCTGAATAATCTGATAGTAAAGAAAGAAAACAATGAATTCATGAAATGAAACTAGATCATGTTTTTTAAAAAGAAGACAAAAATGAAGTATGACTTATGACTTGATGATCTTTAATATAACGCCATGGATGGGGTAAATGTCTTTGACCCTTGAAGAAAACAAAATTGAATTCGATCGACAAACATCGTCCATAGTCTTTGCAACTCTCTTTCTATGAGAAAAAAGGACAATATTTTTAAATAATATAGAGACTTTAACTATCTCATTTTTATATTCTGTAATGACTTAAATTATCTTTCCTTAACTTTTTTCTTTCATTCGTCTGTTCTGTTCATAGGTGTTTACAGTGTTATCTTTTAATATCAGGATGATTTTGAAGGTATATGTTACTTGCACTCAGCAAGGCACACACAGTCGGCTTTTAAGTGGTACATATATCCAACTTCGTTTTCATTAAAGCTTGTTAGCGATTTAAGCAATTATGATAATTTGTCGAACTTTGATGGAATATGTTGTCAATTATTTCCTACCGATGCAGTTTATGCTAATTAACTCTGATGTTGTCTCAGTGTCTGAGATTCATTTTATATAGCGTAAGAAATGGAGTAATGTTTCAATAGAAATGTTAAACTCCGATGCTGAGCATGACTTCTTGTGCAATTCAATGATTTGTCGATAATGAGAAACATCATACCACACCCGGACATAAATTTTATTTAAATCCATTAGACAGAAGAACTTGGCAATATTCAGTACAGTGTCTACCGGGATATTATCGGACATTGCAAACATGTTTTGCAAATGATTGCCAAAAATATTGAATAATTAACTTTGTTTATCTTTTAACCGTATGTACTCGCTTCTAAGACAGATCCAACTGCAAACAGTATAGATCCTGATCTGCTGTCACCAGCCAATCAGGGTCTATGTTGCTTATTCCTTCTATTTAGTCCTTAAAAACTGCATATACCTAAATCCAATGTGCTGGCAGATCAGGGTCTATGTTGCTTATTCCTTCTATTTAGTCCTTAAAAACTGCATATACCTAAATCCAATGTGCTGGCAGATCAGGGTCTATGCAGTTTGCAGATGGACACTACTCTGAAGCGAGCATACACGATAAATTTCTTTTTGTCCGTTTTTTTTTTTTAAATTGGTAATTGTTTTCATATGGCTCATTGATAACTGATTGAATACATTGTAAATGCAAATCATTCTGAATTTAAATAGTTGTAACCAAAATGGTC